>JAKUCM010004085.1:0-41719 GCA_023374145.1 Lepidium sativum
CTAGTCCCTAGTTTGAAGCGGCTATGGATGTAGAGGCTCCTCCATCGAAAATTTTCATATTTCCACCATTATTTATTGCATCAGCTAATAACTTCCTCTTTGGGGAAACCCTCATTTGTAAAGTCTTCCTATTCTAATACACATTTCATCAATAAGATATACCTTGGTTATATTTCATCTCTTCAACAAGTTTCATAATGAGAAATCAACTTTGGGCTTGTGAGATTTTTCTTCTTAACTCCTAGTTTATATGCTTTCTTTTTGACTTATTCTTAGTCTCAACTTGTCTGTTGCTTGTTTCAGGGTCAATTGGTCCCAGGCGCAGAACCGCATGAATTCTTTCCTCATAGTGATTTATATTTTCATCATATGCGACTACTGGACCAGTACAGAAAGTAGTAGGTACCCTTTCGGCTGAGTTGGGTTGGATCAATTCAGTTTCTTTGTTAACTTGTCTAGCAATAACTAATTGCGCATTCTTGAAAGTATTATGTTTAAATTTCCCAGCTTCAGCAGCTTATTGACACCTAATCATTCTTGCTGCACTTTCAATAGGATTTGTACAAGTCATGCCTGTTTCACTATAGTCTCAGCTACAACATGAGTGTTATGAAGAAGCATGTGAGGGGGAGATGGTCCAAAGGCGTAGTTAAGATGGGAAGAATGCATGTATAATTAGTTTCAGTCCAACCAAATTCCCGAGGAAGAGAAGACTACTTACACCAAGGACACCTTAGCTAATGAAGCATAACGACATTACGATAAAGAAGCCTTTTATCAAATATACTACGAATAATCCAACTTTATGTGGGAGGAGATGAAGAAGACCATGTATGAAAATTTTGTGGAGAAAGCTACACCCTCAAGCCCATATTCTCATTATTCCTTCAAAGGTACACCTCACGCAAGACTGAGGAGAATGTGTTTGATCACTAAGTTGAGCCACAAGGTCGTGCATAAACAAGCTCATCACCATGAAGAAAATAAGGTATCTTCAAACGTTTAAGATAAACCTTAAGAAGAGCAGTAATGGAATCATGAAGAAACGCTCCAAGCTGCCACAAGAATTCCTACAAAAGATACAATATCATACAAACCGCAAGTTATACTAGAGAAATGTAAGTCCTCCAAACTTTCAAACTTTAAAGATGTGGTTTTTTATAGGTGTCACAAGAGAGGTCGATCGGCTGTGAAATTTCTAGTTAGGAAAGAGGCTAAAGTTCCAACACTAGTTCTGAAAACGAACTCACCTTATATCTAGTAATGGTGTAGATAATGTCAATTTGAAATCTTCCAATTTTATTATAATACACTTTTCTTTGACAAAGGTTGATAACACATGCCCAATTCACAAAATGGAGCACAACTGGAAAATCTAATCCACAAAAGAACCATGAAGAAACTCCAAAAAAGAACCACCTGATGGATCCTAACAAGTGAAGGGCACGAAGGATGCAAAATCGGAGAAAATTTTAGGAAATTTTAAAGAAGGAGCTATAATCCCAATTTCACTCAAGCTGTCAGAAGAAGAGGCGTGCTGCATGCTAGACCATATCTCCCTCGAGGAGAATCCACCAAACTCAACACCTAGTTCTCCCACAATTCAAAATCAAGGTAAGGTCTTAGACTCTCCAAACTGAATGAAACTTAACTTGTTTTCTCTTCGTGCATGACAAAACCTTTTGAAGAAGAAGGGTATGATGGGATCCTTGAACATAGACCGTCGATCGTGGGACAAAGCTTAGACTTAGTTATTGAGTTTTTGGCTAAATACACCAAGGATAAAGGGAATACGACTTTCACTGGGAAACATGTCAAAGATAAAGGAGAGACGACTTTCTTAGACATGTTTTATATGCCTAGACTCAATGACCCATTTAGGAATAAAGCATCGGAGTAGCAACCAAGGAGTTCACTTCAAAAAAATTCCCTTGAGAATCATGAAGACATACACACATTTAGTAGGATGTTACATGAACAACCTTTACTCCAGACCGCTTGGAGATTATTCTTGGGGTTTTTGTAGATACAACGAGACCAAGAACGTCTCAAACCACCCACATACCCTCCATATGCCCTCCCAACAAGAAGAAGGTCCGATCCGGCTCTAAAAGTGCGGGAACTACTTCCCTTAAGAGTTTTCAGACTTATGTGTGGTGACCAAGAGAGTCTCTAAGCCACTCAAAACCATTTAAGGAAGTCTTCCATGCTCCAGCACACACATGATTAGGCGAATCTTTCCCTTTTGAAAGTTTTCTATATCCGGCTGCCTAACATATCTCCTCTATCGGCTCAAAGATCAATGATCCTTATCACTTGTCCGTTGGACACTTAAACTCTGTATATTTCTTTTCCTTTTTAAGCATATGAACCTTGTTATTGAGTTTTGATGATGATGATCTTCTATATGGAGTCTGTGTTTTGTTTAATCGAGATAGAGAGAGCTTAAGAGTCTTAATCAGTCGAATATTGTAAGTTTTGATGCATAAAACAAAAAGGTATGTGTATATAGAAAATATGACTGAGACTTAATTAATTATGGCATACCATTATTATATGAAGGCTTTGAGGAGAACATGCACAATTAGGTCAAAATGCACAATTAGGTCAAGCCGTTAAGTCTCGAACTGTGTTCCCTAATATTTAATTAATTACTTTTCATAGAAATAATATTTTGACCGAACTTTTCTAATGTAATCAGTGTCATGGAACTCGTAGAGTCTTTAGAAAATTGGCCAAAAGAAGAAATTTTCGAAATCATGCATTGACGTTAATATTTTTAAGTTATTTTAATGAGTTTCCTTTTTTGTTTGTGTAGACTTTTCTACTTTTCGAAATCATGCATTGACGTTAATATTTTTAAGTTATTTTAATGAGTTTCCTTCTATTATATAATTATAGCTTGTATTGGTAATTTTTTGATAATTCAACTATATATTAAAAATTCAGGATCTACAAAAATTCATAGAAGACTCTAAAAACTATACAACAAAATAACATAAATACAATTTTGGAGGCTAACTATAACTTTACAAAGGCTTATGCCGAGAAAGAGGCATATTGAAAACAAAAAAAATTGGAATAAATGGTAAAAAAAAGTGATGAAAATACAAAATTCTTCCATGCTCGAACAGGACAACGGAGAACACTAAATAGAATAATAGGAATTATGAGTAAAAATAGCAATTGGATTACTAAGGAAGAAGAACTCGTGGGAGAAGCCACAACATATTTTTTGGACCTCTTTTCCAGTAATGGCAATAATACATTAGTACTAGAGGAAATCAAACCTCTAATAATGGAGGCTAATAACCAAAATCTTATGTGAATGGATGCTGAATTAGAAGTAAGATCAGCTCTCTTCATGATGAGTCCCGGGAAAACGTCGGGACCAGATGGCATGACCGCTCTTTTTTCAAAACTCATGGAACGTCATTAAAAATGATCTAGTTGCATTAGTTAATGATTTTCTTTGTCAAGGCTTTTTTGATAATGGACTTAATAAAACAAATATTTGCCTTATTTCTAAGGTTTCTAGGCCAAAAAAGATGGCGGAATACTGACCAATTAGCGTATGTAATGTTGGTTATAAAATTGTTTTTAAAGTCTTGTGTTTGAGACTAAAGAAAGTCTTGCCAAAACTAACTTCGGAGACCCAATTAGCCTTTGTAGCGGGTCAGCTTATTTCGGATAACATATTGATTGCTCAGGAGATGTTTCACGCTTTACGGACTCGGTGAAGGGAAAATTCATGGCCATAAAAACAGATATGAGCAAGGCATATGATAGAATGTAATGAAATTATATCGAGACATTACTGAGGAAGTTTGGATTTTGTGATGAATGGATACGCTGTATTATGTATTGTATGACCAGTGTAGAATATTTTGTAATTATAAATGGTACTCCGGGGCTCGCATTATGCCGCATCAGAGTTTACGACAGGGGGACCCACTGCCACCCTATATATCAATATTGTGTACGCAGATTCTGATAGCCAAATTGTGTTGCGCCGAACACTGCAAATTAATTACTGGTGTATCAATTGAACGTGCTAGTCCAACTGTTTCTCATCTATTGTTCGCCGATGATAATCTATTTTTCTGCAAAGCCTCCGCAGAAGAAGCTACTCACATGTTAAAAATACTCAAAGAGTATGAAACAATATTAGGTCAACAAATTAATTTTAAAAAGTCATATATTCAGTTTGGCCATGCTGTCCCATATCAACATAAATTGGATATCCATTAGATTCTAGGGATTACCAATATAGGCGGAATGAGATCCTATCTAGGTTTTCTATAAGATATATGATGATGAGGCCATCGACCATAGCCTCCTGATCACTGCAGCCATCCATCGCATTTCAACCATCCGACACGGACCAGACACCCGAAGCAAGATCAAGGCCATCCAAAACAAGTTCATCGACTCCATCGGCACGCTACTCAACCTGATCGAGCCCATAGCCGAGACGGACTTAACCCAGCTCAAGCCGCCCCAAGAAGACGAGGTTCTTACAAATCCGATCACGGAAAGCTCTACACCGACAAGAGACATAACTCCATCTGCAACCTACACCAAAGACCACACGCATGTGACCCGTGGATTAGCTCAGGTACGTATGTGCTTTACCGTTTCTATGACTGCATGTACGATCACGGATCCACCTCCTTAAGCCCATGATAGTGTCTAGGTTCGTTTGGTCCAAGAAGCTTGTATAGTTGTCGACATTGTGTCAACATACTTGCCATCTTTGGACCATATTTATTGTTTCAATTTTGTTTCCTCTTCATTTGATCCCGTCTTTATGTTGCGGGATTCTTGTTTCCTTTTTGTTTGATTTTGTCTTTATGTTTACAAATTTTGTTACCGTTGCCCATTGAAGGCCCCCAGCCATCGAACCATTACATAAGGTTCATTTGTGGCATTTGTTCATTTCACCTCTGATAAAATAAAGATAAATGTTTTCTTTCTAGCACAGCCGCCACTCTTCTCTGAGGATTCGAGACGAGAGATGAGTTCATCCTTGTGAGGATTCCAAGGCTTGAACGAATTCGAGATTATCAAGGGATTCACCACCATCCTTTATGGTTCTCACTTCACTTCCGCCCAATTCCATCTTTTTGAAAGTTCGGATTCACCAAGATCGGACCGGAGAAAAGCCCTCCCTACCGAGGCTCCTATCATCTGGTATCAAAGTCGAAAGGTTCCACGGTAACCTCTGTATCATTCACCTTTCATCTCTTATCTTTGCTTCATTTCATATTTTTCCGATTAGATTTTTAGAAGTTCTAGGAGTCACCAAGCTCTAGTACTGATAAAATTCGGTCATTTGTTTATTTGCTTTCATCTATTAAAAAAAAACCTACAAAAATTGTTTTCACATTTTATTGTTCTTCGTGTTCTTGAAAAAGAAAAAAACGTAGTTTGATTCTCGCTTTGAAGTTATTTACACCTTCTTATTGTTTGTTTTTAATTTGGAGATTTTCAATTTGAATTGTTTCCTTATTTAAAACTAGCCGTTTGAATCTAAGTTTTCATTCATTTTATTTCGTTTTTCCTTTTCTTTTGAATTTATTGATTCAACATTTAGTAACTTTTCTCGTTTGGTTTTGAGTTCACAGGTTTTACAATGACGGGAAATACAAATGGAAACCCGGCCAAGGAGATTCCAGCCAGCCAACTTACCGGACTCACGGATGATCTAATCAACATCCAGACACTTATTGCACGGATGAGTGAGCGAATGGCACGACTGGAACAGCCGCCACCACCACCACTACCACCACTACCACCTGCAGTACCACCAGACCAATTCCATACTAGCCGAACAATTGAGTAACCGTTGAGACGAACAACGAACCAACGGAATAACTACACGGAAGAGCATGGAGATGAGTAGACTGAATATAACTCGGACGAACAACCTTTACCATGTACAACCAGACCAAGCCGTCGAGCAAACCGCCAACAAACCGAACCGTATGCAGGAGGCATACCACGACAGACCGAACGCAATCGAGGCATCCCATATGACCGAGATCCGTATGAACGAGATTATGACGACACACATAGGCGTGATAACAAAGAGCCGGCTTGGCATGCTGATCCCAAGATCACCGCCCTTACCTTTGTCGGACGCGTCAATCCAGAAGCATACTTAGACTGGGAGAGACGGTTAGATAATATCTTCGATTGTTACGAATATCATAATTGCAAGAAAATTTCTTTTGCAGCGGCATAACTAACCGAATGAGCTCTTGCTTGGTGGGATCGAGAGGTAGCAGTCCGTAGACGCTACCGGACCAGACCGATCGATAGTTAGGACGAGATGAAACGTCTCATGAGGCGACGGTACGTTCCATCCTTCTATCACCGGGAACTGCGGAAGCAATTTCGGAAGCTAAAACAAGGAACCAAGAGCGTAGAAGAATACTTCAACGTATTCGAGCTCTTGAAGAACCGTCTTGAAGTAGAAGACGCGGAAGAAGCCTTAATGGTTCAATTCATCGATGAGCTACACGAGCGGATTGCCGCCAAGGTGGAAAGGCACCCGTACCATGACTTGCATGAAGTATTGCATCTCGCCATCCAAGTCAAGCAGCACATCAAACGGAAGACATTCGTTCGAACTAAGCCAACTTGGACCACACCAAAGGCCGCAGTACCAGCACCCAAGAAAATCGAGATTGAATCCCGATTCAAGAAACCAGCAATCAAACCAACCAAACCAATGGAATTGCCAGCCACTTCTAACCCGTCATGAACACGTGACATTACTTGTTTTAGGTGCAAGGTCGCGTGCATATGGCTAGAGATTGTCCCAACAAACGTGTCATGATTATCACAGCCGAAGGCGGTTATGAGTCACAAGACAAACATGAGGAGGAACCGGCTGACCCAACTCCTCAAATTGAGTATCCTGACATGGGAGAGTCCCTCATGATATGACGAGTCCTTAGCACTAATGTGGACAATGAGGAGTTGATGCAACAGGAAAACATCTTCCACACCCATTAAACTATCAACACCAAGGTATGTAACCTGATCATAGATGGTGGTTCTTGTACTAACGTGACAAGTAGGTACATGGTCGACAAGCTGAAGCTTCCACGCATCAAGCACCCGCAACCGTACAAGGTGCGATGGTTGAATGACAAGTCAGAAGTAAGTGTGGACGAGTAAGTCACCATCCCATTCAGTGTTGGTCGATACCACGATCAAGTGGTCTGCGACGTGGTTCCAATGCAAGCAAGCCACCTCCTTTTGAGACGTCCATGGCAATTCAACCGTGAAGTGCAACACGACGGACGGATCAACTTATACACTCTCGTGCACGAGAAGAAAAAATATACGCTGGCCCCGCTCACACCGACCCAAGTTCGTGAACTTCAAGCGAAACAATCCAAGGAAACCATTGTAAAACGTTCCAATTTCTATGTTTCATCCTGCACGGTCTGTAAGACCATTAACGACCTTGGACAAGTGCTGCTCATGGTCTTTAAGGATTATTTAGTTGCAGGGACAAACGAGGTAGAGTTACTGGTTGAAGTCTCTCAACTTTTGAACCAGTTTGAAGATGTTTTTCCAGAAGACATCCCACCCGAACTACCACCCATCCAAGGGATAGAGCATCAAATCGATTTACTCCCTGGAGCACCCTTACCCAACCATCCCGCTTACCGTATGAACCCGGAAGAGTCCCGAGAACTAGAGAAACAAGTCTGAGACTTAATGAACAAGGGTTACATCCGAGAATCCTTAAGTCCTTGCACTGTGCCGGTACTATTGGTGCCCAAGAAGGATAGATCATGGAGAATGTGTGTGGACTGCCGATCTATCAACAACATCACTGTTAAGTACCGACATCCGATCCCATGTTTGAATGATATGCTAGATAAGCTTAGTGGCGCCTCCATCCTTTCCAAGATAGGTCTTAAAAGCGGATATCATCAAGTGAGGATGAAAGAAGGCGATGAATGGAAAACCGCCTTCAAGACCAAGCAAGGCTTTTACGAATGGCTTGTCATGTCATTTGGTCTCACCAATGCGCCTAGTACCTTCATGCAGCTCATGAACCAGGTTTTTCGTTCCTTTATCTCTAAGTTTGTTGTTGTATACTTGACATTCTTATTTATAGCAAAACCCTATCCGATCATGTGATGCATCTTGAGATGGTATTGGACACTCTCCGCAAGGAAGACTTGTTTGCCAATCTCAAGAAGTGTACATTTTGCACTAATGAAGTAGTGATTTTAGGCTTTGTTGTGAGCTCTACAGGTTTACGAGTTAATCTAGAGAAGATCAAGGTCATTCAAGAGTGGCCAACGCCTAGTACCATCGGACACGTCTGTATCTTTCACGGATTGGCAAGTTTTTATAGGAGATTTGTCCGCGACTTTAGCACTGTGGCTGCACCCCTAACAATAGTCATCAAGAAGGATGTAGCCTTGCATTGGGGATTCACACAAGAAACAGCCTTTCAGGAGCTCAAGGACTGCTTAACACAAGCTCCGGTATTGACTTTACCCAACTTTGATCTAACTTTTGAAGTTGAGTGTGATGCATCAGGAGTATGTATTGGCGTTGTGCTAACCTAAGGGAAGAAGCCCATGGCATTCTTTAGCGAGAAACTGAATGGAGCCACACTAAATTATCCAACCTACGACAAGGAGTTTTACGCGCTGGTTCACTCATTGGAGACTTGGCAGCACTACCTTTTGGCCAAGGAATTTGTGATCCACACGGATCATGAGACGCTGAAATATCTAAAAGGCCAAACCAATCTCAAGAAGAGACATGGTCACTGGCTCGAGTTTATAGAGACCTTTCCATACATAATCAAGTACAAGAAGGGCAAGCAGAACATAGTAGCGAATGTACTTTCAAGGAGACACGCCCTCATCTCGACACTGGAAGCTAAGGTATTAGGATTTGAGTCAATTAAGTCTCAATATGCTGAAGATGCAGATTTCAAGGATATCCACGAAGCTTGCGGCCAAAGAGTCTATGGAGACTTCTATATTCACGACGAGTTTATCTTCAAGAAGCGTTGGCTGTGCATACCGCAAGGATCACTACGAGAAGTGCTAGTGACGGAAGCTCATGGAGGAGGACTTATGGGGCACTTTGCCGTGAAGACGACCTTAAGCATGCTCAAGGAACACTTCTTCTGGCCGCACATGAAACACGATGTCATCAAACATTGCAAGCGTTGCATAGCATGTCTCACGGCTAAATCCAGGTCACATCCTCATGGATTATAAATGCCATTACCTATCTCTAATGCCCCTTTGGTAGATTTGTCTATGAATTTTATTGTAGGCTTACCCAAGTATCAAAAGAGGATACAATCTTGGTTGTGGTGGATGAATTTTCCAAAATGGTACATTTCACTCCATGTGAAAAAGGGCCATGACGCGACTCAAATCGCGACCCTCTTCATGTGAGACATTGTACGGCTACATGGCCTGCCCCGTACCATTGTATCCGACCGCGACCCAAAGTTCCTCGATCATTTTTGCGCACATTATGGAGAAAACTCGGAACCAAGTTGCTATACTCCACATCATGCCATCTCCAGATGGACGGACAAACCAAAGTTGTCAACCAGACCTTATTAGCCCTGATTAGAGCAGCTGTTAGCACCAACATGAGGAGCTGGCCCGAAGCATTGCCATATATAGAATTTGCTTATAACCGTGTTGTTCATTCCACAACTAACCGTTCACCTTTTGAAGTTGTGTATGGTTTATAGTCTTTCTCTCCTTTAGATCTCAAGCCGCTGGCCCCACCGGAGACAATTAACCAAGATGGCGATGCCAAAGCTGAGTATGTCCGCAAGTTGCATGAAGACGTCAAGTCAAGGTCACCATCGAGAAGCAAACGGCCAAGTACAAATCACACTCGGACAAAGGACGTAGAGAAGTTATCTTTCAACCTGGAGATTGGGTTTGGATGCACCTAAGGACTGAAAAGTTTCCTAAGGAACGAAAACAGCACAAGAAGTTAGCACCACGAGCTAATGGATCGTTCAAAGTACTAGAACGCATCAACAACAATGCCTACCGCCTTGACCTACCTGACCATATTAAGGTACATTTTGTATTCAATGTTTCAGACCTTACGCTTTATGATGCAAGAGAAACTGATCCGATACTGGATCGTTCTCAAGGGAAAGGGAATGATGAGGCCATCGACCATAGCCTCCTGATCACCGCATGCATCTAGCGCATTCCAATCATCCGGCACGGACCAGACACCCAAAGCAAGATCAAGGCCATCCGAGACAAGTTCATAGACTCCATCGGCACGCTACTCAACCTGATCGAGCCCATAGCCGAGACAGACTTAACCCAGCTTAAGCCGCCCCAAGAAGGCGAGGTTCTTACAGCTCCGATCACAGAAAGATCTACACCGACAAGAGACATAACTCCATCCGCAGCCTACACCGCGGATTGGCCCATGTATGTATGTGCTTTACCATTTCTATGACTGCAGGTACGATCATGGCTCCACCTCCTTAAGTCCGTGATAGTGTCTAGGTTCGGTCCAAGAAACTTGTATAGTTGTCGACATTGTGTCAACATACTTGCCATCTTTGGACCATATTTATTGTTTTGATTTTGTTTCCTTTTCATTTGATCCCGTCTTTATGTTGTGGGATTCTTGTTTCCTTTTTGTTTGATTTTGTCTTTAGGTTTACGGATTTTGTTACCGTTGCCCATTGAAGGCCCCCAATCATCGAACCATTATATTAGGTTCCTTTGTGGTATTTGTTCATTTCACCTTTAAATTAATAAAGATAAAAAATTTCTTTCTAGTACAGCCGCCACTCTTCTATGAGGATTCGAGACGAAAGACGAGTTCATCCTTGTGAGGATTCCAAGACTTGAACGGATTAGAGATTATCAAGGGATTCACCACCATCCTTTGTGGTTCTCACTTAACTTTCGCCCAATTCCATTTTTTTGAAACTTTGGATTCACCAAGATCGGTCCGGAGAAAAGCCCTCCCTACCGAGGCTCTTATCATAGGGGGTGCCAAAACTAAGATTTTTGCTTTTATGCGCGAAAAACTTCAGAAAAAAATAAAAATTGGTCTTCAAAATACCTTTCAAAAGTGGGAAAAGAAGTCTTAATCAAATCGGTCCTTACAGCATTACTAACTTATGTACTGTCATGTTATCGATTACCTAAGTCGATCCTAAGTAAATTAAATTCTGCAATAACAAATTTTTGGTGGTCAAACTCACAGACTTCCAAGGGCATTCAGTGAAAACAGTGGAATACACTATCTAAACCATAATCTGAAGGAGGTTTGGGTTTTAGAGCCTTAGAGGATTCTAATTTAGCTCTACTGGCTAAATAACCCTAGAGATTACATGACTTTCGAGACTCTCTCTTTGTGAAAGTAATAAAGGGACGTTGCTACAAGGACACATGTCCTTTATCAGCAAAGATGATAGCCTCCCCGTCTTACAGATGGCAAAGCATCTTTTCATCTTGGCCTTTACTATCTAAAGGAATCATCAGAAAAATTAGGGATGGTAAATCAATAAAGGTCTGACAAGATCCATGGATACCAGAAAATTTTCCCCGGGCTGCAGTTCTTCTTTACCTGAATTTATTTATGGATCTAACTATTGATCAGTTTATTGATTTGAGATCAGGATCTTGGAAAGAAGCTTTGGTCCGACAATACTTTAATTCTAAGGATGTCCAAATGGTTTTGGGAATCCCGAGTCCTAGGAGAGATCGTCCAAACTACTAGGGTTGGCATTTTACAAAAACAGGTCGTTATTCAGTCAAATATGGTAATAATCAAACAGAAGAGGTTTTTGAAATGCTAAAATATGGTTACTTTGGTCCAAATTTTGGAGCTTTGTACAAAAGGATTTGAATAATGAATTGCTGGAGTAAAATTCAACATTTTATTTGGCAAGCTTTAACAGGATGTACTGCAATTTTGCAGAATTTGAATCATAGGGCTATTAACTGTGACACTAGATGTAAACGTTGTAATGTAGACAACAAGACCATTAATCATGTTCTTTTTGAATGCCCTGTAGCACTTAAGATTTGGGAACGCTCAGGTATGCCTTTGGGGCTAGATGTTTTCATGGTGAATCTATTTGGTATAATCTTGATTATCTGTTTTGGAGAACACCTATTCAAGATGCTAATAACATATTCCCCTGGATTATTTGGCACATTTAGAAAGCGCAGAATGAATTCTATTTTTCGAACAAAGAGACAGACTCATGGAACATACTACCTCTGGTGGAAGGTGACTATAAAGATTCTGCCAGTCAGAATAATCTCAAGGATTTAATAATCCCTTCGAGGGTCTTTCCACTCCCTTTCAGTCTCCTTTGGCTTTTTCATCCACATCGAATCCAAGCTTTACAAGTGTCAAATGCTTTGTGGATGCCTCCTGGAAGGATACCGACCATCAAACAGGCTTAGGTTGGTTTTTTTTTTCCAGATACAGTGGGAGGAGAAAACATGGGGGCTCGAGCATTTCACCGGAGTCTTTCTGTCCTTCATGCCGAGATTGAAGCAGTACTATGGACAATGGAGTCACTCCTAGATCTACAATTCACAGGGTGGAGTTTTCGACAGATTGTGAGTTGGTTTTAAAGATAATAAAGTACCCAGAGGAGTGGTCGACTTTCATTCCTTACCAAGAGGAGTTTTCGAGGGTAAGTTCTTTATTTTCTCATTTCTCGCTCTTTGTTATTTCTAAATCTCTTAATCATAAGGTAGATTCTCTAACTCGTCGTATTCGAGAGAATGCTTATGATACATGTTGTATTATATTACTTAGGTGATTCTTGATAATATAATGTCATTGACAAAAAAACAAAAAAAAATAAACAGTATTATGGAATTACCTAGATATATATATATATATATATATATATTCATATAAAAAATTGGACTGACTCTCTTTACTTCATGCAACGAAACATTTGGCTTTTGGTCGTTTTACTTTACTCTTGAATCTACATTTTTACCATTTTCTTCCTTTGTGGTCAATCATATTTTTTTTTTATCTCTCATGCACGCTTCAATATTAAATGAGAGAAATACCCCCAGATTATTCACAAAAAGATTATTTCAACACTACAGCGAAACGATGTTATATTATTATTATGGTTTGACTAAAACTTGGAAGAAATTTTTGTGTGGATGAAATTATACATTTGATGCTATTAAGGAAGCTGGAATTGTCTGACAGAATCTTGTGCCAGAGGTTAAAGCGAAGAAACTATTTGATGTAAATGAGAATTAGACAAGGAAAGGGAAAGATGAGCTGTTTCTTAGCAAAATGAATGCAACTGAATTAAGCTGATGGAAGTAAACTTACAATATGATTCCAAAATATTATTTTCCTAATTTATTTTATTTGTATGAAAGATATTCCGCCGTTGCCGGAATCACCCCTGCCGATGACACCATCATCGGAATTATTTCTGCCGGAGCAACCACCACTAGAGCCAAAACCATCTTTACTGGAGTCACCGTTGCCAGAACCACCAATAGCTTTTGGTCATTTTACTTACTCCTTATGTTACTTTATTAATTTTTCATATTAGCTGTTAAAATTTTTTTTGTTAAGGTTGAACTCAACCAAATTCCCACGGTGAATATAAAAAATAGGCTAGGCCCTCTTCAAGTTAAAGTTGTATATGAGTAATGAGGTTTTGATATTGAGATGATTTTTTTGCTTAATTAGTTAGTAAAATTTCTCACTTGCTTGCTTTAAGTTATTTTGGCCGGCATCTAATATTTAATAAAACTAGCATCAATTTCTTATTTGGTTTTACAATGTTACTATATTGTAAAGTTACAATATATCTAAGAATCGTTCTCACACTCAGAATAGTCTTATGCTTTTAAACCTCATACATAATGACATTTTAACATAGCTAAATTGTTAAGCATATATACACATTGACTCGAAATGTTTCGTTTTGCCTGTAAAGTTTCCAAGTTTGACTTTCACGCAAAGATCTAAACTTCCGGTTAGGTCCATGCGTTGAAGATCTTTAGCTTTCACGATTTTGACAAAGAGTAATTCCATTGGCTCAACGAGATCATGAGCAGTAGGTCTTACTCGATTGCGTCCTCCGAGAACCGGCTTTGTTTCCTTGATTTAATAATCCGGTGGATTCGGATTAAAACCCATATTTGCAGGTATCAGAAGACTAAACCTCGGCATTGAGTTCGAGAAATGGGCTCCATAACCTGCAGTTGCGGTTGAGACTGTTACCATTGAGGTATTTGCGGTTGCGGTTGAGGCGGTTGCTGATTCTCATGCAAGATAGGTTTACTCTTCTCTGTTGTGGGGATGGTGTGGAATTTGTGCCTTTGTTTAGAAGATACCTTCTTTGTAGGTACCGGATTTGGTGACGTGGATGAGGGGTTATCAATAACAGAAGGGATCATATTAGTTAACTTGGGAGATGGTGTATCAGTAACATACACTTTAAGAGCAAGCACACCTCCAATGGCAGTTGAAAAAGAGAGGAAGTATAAGACAAGATATGGAAAGGATAGTTATGTAAATAACTATCTATGTAATAAGGGTTCCTATGTGTCATATACACACATATATGTATTGTATTGTCATTTTCAATAAGAATATACAACCAACATTTCTATATGGTATTATATCATACCGATCTTTGATTTTTTTTTCAAAACCTCTCATTGTTATATCTTATTTTTCAATTCCCTCATGGCTGCCCCACCGACGGCCCATCACCATCACATATACGCAAACCATTCTTCATGTCAACATGACTAATGTCTCTAAGTTTACTCTCTCTAATTTTTGATGTGGTGCATACAAGTCTATGTTCTCCTCGAAGGCTATAATTTATCCGGTTACGTTGATGGTACAAATCCATCTCCTGCTCCTACTCTGGTGTTGCAGTTAATCTGGCATTCTCGCTGTGAAAACGCCAAGAAAAACGTATTCCCAGCGCTTTGCTTGGTGCCATTTCCATCAACTTTCAACTCATACTCGCCACAGACAATGCATATGTTGAGATCTTGAATATTTGATGGCTACTTATGCTAAACCAGTCGTAGTCATCTGAAAATATTGAAGCAACAAATTAAGCAATGAACGAAAGTCAGTGAATCGATTGAAGAATATTCTCAAGGTTTTGATCAGCTTGCTCTACTTGGTAAACCTCTGGATCATGAAGGCAAGATAGGATATATTCTAGAGGGTCTCTCGGATGATTACAAAACACTCGTGGATCAGATCGAAGGCAGAGATGTCACGCCTTCCCTTACTGAACCACATGAAAAACTAATCAATCATGAACTAAAGCTCAACGCTTCTCTTCCTGTCTCATCAACGCTTCATGTTACAGAAAATACGGCTCACTGTCGTAATTCAAATCAACCAAACAACAACAACATGAACCGGTCGCAACAGCGAAACAACGGACAACAACAAACTCGTGGTAATCCTAATTGGCAACAATCAAAGAGGGTCTAGAGGATACCAGGGAAAGTGCGAGTAGTGTGGCGTTTTTGGTCACAATGCCAGACGTTGTGCTCAATTTCCTCAGCCATACAATTCTATACAATCTGCTATGTCGTCCTCTTGGCAGCTTATAGCTCATATGGTAGCTCCTCAGCCCTACAACCCGCATAATTGGGTCCTTGATACTGGTGCGACTCACCATATGACTACAGATCTGACAACTTTTCGCTGCACCAGCTATATACTGGTGGACATGGAGTGACAATTGCGGATGGTTCCTCACTTCCAATCGCTCAAACAGGAACTGGTTCACTTTCTACATCATTTCGCTCTCTGAAACTTAATGAGATTCTTTATGTTCCACATTTACATATGAATCTGCTTTCAGTTTATCGTCTCGGTATCAGTTGAATTTTTCCTTCAAAATTTTTAAGGTTAAGGATCTGCACACGGATGTCCCATTGCTCCATGGAAGAGTTGAGGATGAGATGTACACATGGCCAATCATCAAAACAGTCCCAACCTCATTCTTCGCGTCTCTCATTCCAAAAACTACTATCATAAGCTGGCACTCAAGACTTCGTCATTCTTTGCGTCTCCCACTTCAAGTGTTACGATGTATTCTTTCTCATTTTTCTTACCACTGTCTTCTTCTACATCAAACAGTTTTCATGCTCAGATGCTTGCTCAATAAAGTCATAAACTACCCTTTGCAAATATTATCTTACTTCGACCAAACCACTTGAACTAATTTTCACAGATGTGTGGACGTCGCCTATTGTATCTATTAACAATTACAAGTATTATCTTCTTCTTGTTGACCATTACTCGCGCTATTCTTGGTTTTATTCTCTTAAACAAAAATCACATATCAAGGTTACATTCATTGCTTTCAAAAATCTGGTGGAGAATCGATTTCACAGCAGGATTGAGACACTTTGTTCAGATAATGGTGGTGAATTCATTGCTCTACGTCAATTCCTAGAAGCTAACGACATCTCTCATTTGACAACACAACCACATACTCCAGAGCATAATGGGATGTCGGGAAGGAGACACATGCATATAGTGGAGAACGGATTAGCATTACTCAGTCATGCATCTATTCCAAATACAAACTGGACATACAACGACACACTACAACAAAACAGGCGTTTTGCGAGGGAAAATTGCGATGCCAAAATGGTGTCGCAAAATTGCTATGCCATTGCAACGTTTTTGCGATGCCAAAACCCGCAACGCAAAAACGTAGCAAAAATGCGACGCCAAAAAAAACGTCGCAAGTTCGCGAGACCATTGCGATGCTTGTGTGACACTCTTGCGAGGACGCAAAATATGTCGCAAAAGCATCGCAAATCTGCGACGTGATTGCGAGACATTATTTCTATTGCAGGTTTGCGACAGCTTTGCGTTGGTTTTGCGTGTGACTTTTGGGACATCGCAAATCCGTAGAAGAATTTTTGTTTTCCCCCTATAAATATCCCCACATGGAATGTATTTTGACACCAAAGAATAAGTAATAAGAGAGAGAAACTAGTGAGAGAAAATAGCGTTAGAGAAAAAAAGTCCAAAAAATTATAAATCGAAGGGATATGGAGACCGGAGAAGTGACGAAGGAGTTCCGAGATGGGCTGCGGGAATTTACAAATCAGGCGGCAAATAACCCACATACTCCAAATGACGATAACATATTTTGTCCGTGTGTAAAGTGTGGGAACAAGAAATATTTGAATATCGATATGGTAAAAAGACACGTTTATAATAGAGGATTTACTCCAAACTATTATCTCTGGTTTTCTCATGGGGAGGGGTATAGTTTTGGTGCTAGAAGTAGTAATATGGGTGGTCGTGGTAATGATCAAGCTAGTCAGGAATATGGTAATATCAACTATGGTGGTAGTATGTTTGAAAACTACGCTCACCTACAAGGAAATATATCTCATGATATGGTTACAGATGTATATCATGGGAATTTTCTGGGTGTTGTTGAAAATATTAGGGAAGAACCTAACCTAGAAGCAAAACAATTTTATGATATGCTAGATGCTGCAAATCAACCCATCTATGAGGGATGTAGAGATGGTCTATCTAAACTGTCATTAGCATCTAGGTTAATGTCCATTAAAAGTGAAGAAAACATAAGTGAGAGAAGTATGAATCAATTTGCTGATGTGCTTAAAGAGTATTTGCTGGAAGATAATAATTCTGCTGAGAGTTATAATGAAATGCAGAAGGTGGTTGCGGGTCTACTATTACCATCTAAAATGATTGATGTTTGTAGTGAAAATTGCATGATTTTCTGGAAAGATGATGATAAGTTGCAGGAATGTCGTTTTTGTGGAAAGCCAAGATACCGTGCAACAAAGGGAAGAACGCGTATCCCATACAAACATATGTGGTACCTTCCAATCACAGATAGGTTGAAACAATTATATCAATTGGAGAGGACCTCATCTGCAATGAGATGACATGCAGAACATAAATTAAATGATGGGGAGGTTACACATCCGTCAGATGCAAAGGCTTGGAAACACTTTCAAATGGTACATTCTGACTTTGCTAAAGAGTCTAGAAATGTATATCTAGGTTTATGCACGGATGGAATTAGCCCATCTGGTCTATCTGGTAGACAATATTCGCTATGGTTTGTCATATTGACACCGTATAATCTTCCATCGGATATGTGCATGAGATGAGAGTTTTTGTTTATGATTATTCTAGTGCCAAGTCCTAGTCATCCAAAGCGTTCCCTCGATGTGTTCCTTCAACCTATGATACACGAGCTTAAACAATTATGGTATAGGGGTATTTGCACATTCGATTACTCGCAGAAGCAAAATTTCAACATGCGCGCTGTTTTGTTGTGGACAATAAGTGACTTCCCGGCGTATGGTATGTTATCAGGATGGACGACATATGGAAGGTTATCTTGTCCATATTGTATGGGTTGGTCAGATGCATTTCAATTAAAGCATGACAGGAAATCATGTTGGTTCGATTGTCATCGTCGGTTTATGTCCATGCATCATCCATACAGAAGGAACAAGAAATTGTTCAAGAAAAACAAGGTAGTGCGTGTTCCTCCCCCAACACACATGTCAGGCAGTGAAATGTTGGAGAAAATAGATCATTATGGTGCTCAGGAAACATGTGAACGTGGGGGTAATTGGCACATTACAGGAAACATGCCAGATGGATATGGTAACTCTCACAATTGGCACAAGAAGAGTATCTTATGGGAACTCCCGTATTGGAAAGATCACTTACTACGACACAATCTGGATCCGATGCACATTGTTAAAAACGTTTTTGACAACATTTTGAACACGATTTTAAATGTGCAGGGCAAGAGTAAAGATAATCTCAAAGCTAGGTTAGACTTGACCGAACTATGTGCAAGACCCGAATTACATATTACGAAGGATGGAAAACAACCGATTCCGATATTCCATTTGTCAGGAGAAGCTAAACAAACATTTTTTAGATGGATTGCGTCCGATGTTAAGTTTTCAGATGGTTACATGTCTAAATTCGCAAGGTGTATATAACAAGGGAAAAAATATCGGGTATGAAGAGTCACGATTGTCATGTATTCATGCAGCGACTTCTTACTTTTGCATTATTTGAGCTGCTTCCAACCATTGTCCATGAATCAATAGCTGGTAAATGGTTTAATAGTTTTGATTTGTCTAATTGGTGTAATTATAAAAATGAGTTGCTTATAAAAGTGATTTGTCTAATATGTAGGGATTGGTGGATTTTTTAGGGATCTTTGTACACAAACACTAACATTGGATGACATAGCTATATTAGAAAGTAACATTCCAGTGTTGTTTTGTAAATTGGAAAAGATTTTTCCTCCTGTATTTTTTGACGTGATGGAACATCTTCCAATCCACCTACCACACCAAGCAGCTCTCAGTGGGCCCGTTCAATTTAGGTGGATGTACCCGTTTGAGCGATTCATGGGCCATCTTAAACGGAAGGTAAAAAATCAAGCAAAAGTAGAAGGATAAATCGTTGCAGGAAGTTTAATTGAGGAAACATCACATTTCTTATCATATTACTTTAATCCAGCAGTTCAAACTAAATGAACACAAGTCGGACGATATGATGATGGAGGGGTTGCACCATCATATGCCATTGCAGTACCTGAAATATTTCGACAGGTTGGGAGACTTGGTGGAAAATTAAAGGAAGAGTACTGAGAAAATCACACTTACTCTCGTGTAGCTCACAGTTACATACTGCGCAATTATGAGGATGTTGTGCCATTTGAGAGGTATTTAGATATCAGAGTTTATTAATTTATTTATTTATGTACACACAAATCATACATACTTTATTTGCAGTGAGTTTGACAACCAGATACGGGAAGCCTTCCCTAACTTGCAAGAAACATTATATGACACATATAAAGAACGTGACTTCGCGGGTTGGTTAAAATACTATGTAAGTACAAATATATATTAAGTACAAAAAGCTTTGCAAAAATAAATTATTGCACATCTATAAATGTTTATTTTGTAGGTTAAGAATGGATGTTCTGGCAAACCTATGTCTTTATGGTTGCATGAGATTGTTGATGATCCTATTGCCAAAATTGTAACGGCTCCAGTGTATTTCACTCGCGGCTATACTTTTCATACATATGACCATGGTTCTAATAGATCAACAGCAAATTACGGGATTCATGTGCCTGGTGAAACTGACTTCTATGGCGTTCTGAACAAAATCATAGAAGTCACATATCCTGGAGTAATTGGTTTGCGATGCGTTTTTTTCCAATGTCATTTGTACAATACGACTGCCGGTCGAGCAGTTCGCAATAATAACTTAGGGGTAATAGACGTTAATAGAAGTCTGATGTATTCAAAGTTTGACCCGTTCATTCTAGCATGTCAGGAAGAACATGTGTGTTTCATTCCATATCCTCGTATAAGGCAAAGGCGTGAGACATGACTTTCTGTTATAAAAGTGAATCCAAGAGGTCGTATAATGGTGGAAGCCGATGATGTGGTAGTGCAACAAGAAAGATCATCAGAACTCGCTATAGCTGTTGAGTCCACATAACAAATCATACATGCACAACAAGAAGTAGAAGACATTGTTCCTAACGATAAAACCAAAGATCCTGATGATTCTGAAGAGTTCAACGAGACCGAGGAAGACACAGAAGAAGAGGACAATACCGATGAAGAATAACAGAATAATTAAATTAAATGTTTGATACAACTTTCCATTAATGTTACTATCTTACAGTATTCGTAAAATCTAAAATCTTGTATTTTAAAATATTTTTAAATAGATGCAAGAGCCATGCGACACTCCTGGAAATTTCCACTTTTTGCTACATGCTTGCTATGCGGCATATGAAACATCATAATTCCGTAGTAAGCTCTCCTTTTTTCCCTATAAATAACCCTCCATCTCAATTCATTTTCTCAACAACTCATTTGAAGTTAGAGAGAGAAAGTAGTGGGATAATAACAATTCATTTTTTACAAAGAAAGATTTGCTAGGCTCCTACCTTCGTCTGGAAAATATCGCAAGTTTGTAATGCTTTCTTGCGATATGTAACCTATGACGAAGTAGGAGCCTAGTAAATCTTTATTTGTAGGAAAAAACAACCCCTGACATCAACCCGAAAAAATAACGGTAAAAGATCTTGGAACCTCCAGATTATTCAGGCCGATTAAAAACAGGTCTCCGAACCTTTTTTTTCTTTTTAAACCTTTGCTAGGCCATTGCGACGTCTATGGTCCAAACATCGCAAGGGACTAGCAAACTTTGCAAGACCCTTGCGATGTTTGGACCATAGACGTCGCAATGGCCTAGCAAAGTTTTAAAATTTCAAATTTGGTATTGGAATTTGTCCTAAGTGATTTGCGCATGGTTTTTAAAGTTTTTCCCTTGCTACGCCTTTGCGAGATCTTGTGGTTGGACGTTGCAAGGGCGTCGCAAGCCGAGGAAACCCTAAAGACGTCGCAAGGCTATCGCGTCCCTGCGAGGGCCTTGCGACGCCGCCCTAAATAATACACGTTTACTTTCTTCTTCTTTCTTCTTCTTCTTCTTCTCCTTCTTCTCTTGCGATTTCTTCTTCTTCTCTCTCCTTTCTTGCCGTCTCCGCCTCGCCGACTTTCCTTATCTCCTTCTCTCCACCGCCGCCTCTCCTTCTCCCCTTCTCTCCACCGCTGCCTCTCCTTCTCCCCTTCTCTCCACCGGCTGCATCTCCGTATCTCCGCATCTCCCACCGGCGCCGGCAACATCATTGTTCCATTGAAGGTAAGCTAGATGTAAGTTATGAATTGTAGATCTATGATTCAAATTTTAGATCTTGGAATGAATTTTTTAGATCTTGGAATGAATTTTTTAGATCTAGGATCTTAGAAGACGGATTTCATAATTGGGGAATTGCTAACAAGTTTTCAAAATTTATCCGAAAGTTTGAAACGATTTTCGTCTTTTTCTAAAACGTTTTTTGCTTTATAAATTAAATTTCGGATTTAAAAACGTTTTTCAATAATTTATTATATTATTTTTGGATTTTTTAAACGTTATTAAAAAATTTCAAAACGTTTCTTTGCTTTATAAATTAATTTCCACATTTAACGACATTTTTAAAAAATTAATTATGTAATTTTCAGATTTATTAAAAATTATTAAGATTTTATTTTTTCGGATTAAAAACCGTTTTATAAACATGAGTAGTATCTAGACATTGTTACAACGTTTCTTTGCTTTATAAATTAATCTTCAGATTACAAACCGTTTTCAAAAAATTTTTATATATTTTCAAGATTTAGTAAATGTTTTTTAAAATTATCAAATTTTCGAATTTTATAAGAGTTATTTTTTGGCTTAAATTTTTAAAGTGACTTTCAAGTTAACATAATGTCAATTACACTATTTTAGTACTCTTTATTCGTAATTTCATTTTTATTTGTTTCAGATGTCTGGATCTCATAATCCTTACACTCGTTATCTATCTGATGTTAGTGAGCTCCCGCCCAGCGACTCCTGGATCGGGTTCAAGATCTGTTCCCCCGACGCCTAGTGCTAGTTTCACGTCTCAGCTAGGGTATTCACCAGTCCCTGATACTACTGATGCACCTCCCGGTGAGCCCCAATACCTGACACCAAATGCAACTACGGGGATGACGATCGAAGACATACTGTCAGATCCGGTCCACAAGTATCTTCCTAATCTTCATCCGAATCGTCCGCCGGGAACTTTGTGGTATTACTTTTAAATTTTTATTTAAATAATTTATACTTTAATTATTAGTGAATTTTAAATTAATTAAATTATTTATGTAGGTTCGATGACGATGGAATTTTGCCAACGACTGTTCAAGAGATCTTTGAATGAGATTTCCAGGAACCGCACACTAGTTTTAGCCAAACACCAATCCACATCATTGATAGATGGTTCCGAATGTTTGCGGTAAAAAAATTCAGTCTTTTACTATGCTACACCGTTTATTACATCCATTAAACTAAAATTTGTAAATCCTTTTTTTTGTAGCAATTTTTCACTCGGAGGTTTCAATTATTGGTCTAGTCCGCAAAGAGTTTGAGGCGATTTTGCGTGCACAGATGAACGATCAGGTGGGTCGTTGGAAGAGTAAGTGGAAGAAGAAAGGCAATGAGGCAATGCCGCAATGGTCAAGGATTCGGTCTGGGAAGGCTTAATTCGGTAATTGGAGGATCCGAAGTCCCAGAAGAAAGGCGCAATCTGTCGGGCAGCTCGGTTGTCTGATCCTGATGGGAGCGGTCCGCACAAGCATTGCTCTTGAAAAACATCATTCAAATCTCGAGCGCGCAAACTGGTAGATATTTTTACTTAAAATTAACCAATTTTTTTAAATATATCGCCTTATTTTAATATTTCACAGCAAGAGGAATCGGGGGATACGCACCCTGATATCCTTAGTACTCTGCACATAACCAAGCGGAACAAAGCCGGAGTTTTTGTTGACAAAAAAGCCGAGAAGCTATACAACGACGTCACTGCAAAGTTGCAAGAACTGACTCAAGAATGCAGTGAAGAGTGCTCTGCATCCGAGGGATTATCTACGGCACAGAAGAACAAGATCTAACTTTCGATTGTTTTTCTTTTATTAGATCGCTCCCCGTAAAAAAGGGAGATTATTTGGAACAGGTTCTCTCGGCTCGAGGATTGAGCAATGTATCTCACCTGAAGGTTTTCACAATCCTCAGCAGCAATCAGTGACCTGCAATAGATAGTCGATCGGCAGACCCAAGAGTTGGATCGAACTAACACGGAGCTTGCCAAGGCTAAGAAGAAAATAACGACCTACGACCGCTTGTGGTCTATACTGGCCAAGAAGGATCCAGAGGTAGCTGATGCGTTTGCGGAGATCAATGCTGAAGACGAAGACACTGGATCCAGCTCGGGAAATTTAGACCGATCAGGCAACTTTTGATTTTTTAAAACTTTTTGTAAACTTTTTTTTTTTATTTTGTTAAAAAACAATTATTTTAATTTTATTTTATAATTTTTAAATTTTAGTTTTTTTATTTTAATAATTTCACAGGGCGTCGCAAGGGAGTCGCAGACGGCTCCCTCGCAAGGTAGCGCAGACGGCTCCCTCGCAAGGGAGTCGCAGACGGCGCCCTCGCAAATGAGTCGCAGATTTTGCTAGGCTTTTGCGACTTCTCTTCTAGCAAGGCCTTTGCGACGTTTTTTTCTATCGCAAGTTTTGCGTCGTTTCTGCTATGCAAATAAGTTTGTGACTTGCAAATTGCGACATTTTGGTTGCCGTCGCAAGAGCGTTTCTGTTTGCTTTTTGCGACAGCTTCGCGAGGCATTTTGCCATCGCAAAAGCCGAGTTTTCTTGTAGTGACAGTATATGTAATAAATAGAATGCCTACTGCAGTTCTCAGTAATGCATCACCATACTCAAAGATCTTTGGTGAAATGCCCAGTTACCTAAAGTTGCATGAGTTTGGATGTTTGTGCTTCCCCCTGGTTACGCTCGTACACCACACACAACTCGAACCACGATCAAAGGCGTGTGTGTTTCTTGGGTATTCACTAACTCAAAGTGCATATAAGTGTCTCTATCCTTCCTCTGTCGTCTTTACATCTTGGGCCATGTTCATTTCGTGGAGAATGAATACTCATTTCGCTCCTAGCACCAAAACTCCGTAGTGCTCACTAGAATTGATTCCCTACACTCTCCTCAACACACAAATTTCACTCTCATTACTATTCGGACATCTGTACAGCTCCCTCAGCGCCGCCTCTAGATCAAGTCCCAAGTCAAGCTACTTCGCCTGCTCCGCCGTTGTTGTTGCCGGAGAATCCACAGAGTCTATTTCGTAATTTGGGTTCGCTGAATGAAGAAGTTATTGTGGTCTTGGATCCTAACCGGATTCAACTCGACCCAAACTTCAATATTGGCTCAACTAATGAGCTTATTTCTTTTGTTTACAGCCCCAATAACTCTAATGTCGCTGAATTGAGCCCACCTCCGCTTTCTTCTCCTATTGCGCAAGATGAAGCACTTATGACAGACACAAATCCGACCAATATTCATCAGATACCACCGGCATACACAAATTTGACCAATATTCATCCCATGCCTACTCGAGCGAAGAGTAATATCACTAAACCAAAGCAAAAACTAAGTCTTGATGTTCTCCTCAAATTTGACATTCCAAACATAGTTCACCAAGCAATGCAAAATTCACGGTAGGTGCTATTTCCGACGAGGTTAACACCGTAACCAGAAACCACAGGTTCGATATGGTACCTTCTCAACCTCATCAGAGTGCAATTGATACCGAATGGATATTCACAACAAAATATGGTCAAGATGGTGTGATTGTTCACCCTACGCTTGTTGCTCGAAGATTCTATCAGAAAATGGTAAAGATTACTTGGATACTTCTAGCCCAGTTGTCAAGTTTTCGACTATTCGTCTGGTGTTGGAAATTATAGTTGGGCAGAACTGGAGCATTAGACAATTAGATGTCAATAATGCCTTATTGCAGGGTACTTTGATAGAGGATGTGCATGTCACTCAGCCTCCGAGAATTATGGACAAAGATTGCATGAACAATATCTCCAAGTTATGGAAGGCCTTATATGGCCTGAAACATGCCCCTCATGCTTGGTATGAGGAGCTCAAGAAGTTTTTCTCGCATATTGGTTTTAAAAACTCGGTTTGTAGATACATCGGTCTTTGTATTCCGTGAAAATGTAATGCAGGTTTACATACAGGTGTATGTCGGTGAGATTGTGGTAACTGGAACTTACTTTAACATCATAGATGGGTTCATCAATCAGCTGGCAACAAGGTTCTTGCTGAAAGATATGGGACAACTCATTTACTTTTTGGGATAAGAAGTTATTAGATATTCCAAGGGTTTGCATTTCAACTAGAGGAATTATATTCTAAATCTGTTGGAGAAGACCAACATGCTGAATGCGAAGACTGTCTCCACTTCAATGGCTGACCATAAATACAAGGTTTCCGCTTGCTAATCCTCAAGAGTATCGTCTAATTCTGGGAAGTCTTCAATACCTTGTGTTTACTTGTCCATACATATATATCATATCTTGTCAATAAACTTTCTCAGTATATGCACAAACCGACATATATGCATTGGCAAGCTGTCAAAATAGTGCTGCAATACTTGGCAGTAACACCTACTCATGGTATTTTCTTTCGAGCAAATACTACATTATCTCTTCATGCTTTCTCTGATGTCGATTGAGCAAGTGATACAGATGAATTTGTGTTTACTCATGCATATATAGTATATCTTGGTAATACTCCTATATCATGGTCATTTAAGAAGCAGAATGGTGTAGCTAGATCTTCGACCGAGGCGGAATATAGAGTTGTGGCACATATAGCTTCAGAATTGCGGTGGATTTGCTCTTTACTTGCCACTTGCCAAGTAATCAGAAGTCAATGTTTTCAGAAAACAATTGGGAAAATTGTCAATTAAACGATTTATACAAAAAACCATTGATTAACTATTAGATTCGAAATTTTGCGTTGACTCATCCAATTAAACATTTTGTTAATTTCAAATCAAATTTTTTTTCTAAATTCGAAAGTCAAAATTATTTTTGGAAGTTCGATTCAGTTCATGTTTTCTTTCTAAAGAACCCTTAAACTTAATTTTTCTCTTTTCTTTCAAAAATGAGTTCAAATTCGTCGGTTTGAAATATTTCTTAAGCCGAACGAATTTGAGTTCATTCTTGAAAGAAAAGAGAAAATCAAACTTGAGGGTTTTTAGAAAGAAGATAAGAACTGAATCGAACTTCCAAAATCAATTTTGGCTTTCGAATTTAGAGAAAAAAAAATCGATTTAAAATTAATAGAATGTTCAATTGGCCGAGTCAACACAAATTTGACGTTTTCAAAAATGTAACAAAAATTGATAATTCAGTCAACCAGATTCGGAGTTCAATGTTTAATCAATGGTTTTTGGTAAAAGTTATGTTTAATTGACAGTTTTCCCAATGAAAATTGATTTAAACTTGAAAGCATAAAATTTGTTAAATACTAAGCAAGAACCCAATATAATTAAAAATATTTTGCAAATAAAGAAAGTGAAATTTCAAAAAAAAAAAGAAGAAGTAAATATAACCTTCCACAATTTCAAGTTTGCATATGAAAACCAAAAAGAGTTTGCATATAGGGGTCCTCTAGTCTCATCGTCGTTCTTTATTAAAAAAAGTTGGGATCAATTAGTCAATGTTTAGCTAACTTGTAAGTTGTAATTATTCTATTAAAATGTATAAATTTAGCAACAACTAAACAAGGTTTCCATTATTGCCAGAAATTATAACAACCGCCTTTATTCCTTAACTGACATACCGCAGACGTTATACTTTCCCATCATATGAACCATTGGCGAATGGTGAGAAGGATGAATTATCCAAATCTTTTATTGCTGCAGAGGTTGAGAGGACAGTTCATATGATGGGAAAGTATAAAGTGTCGGGACCGGATGATTTCTCGCCGGCGTTCTATCAAAACTGTTGAGAATTAGTAGGCAAATCAGTTATTCGGTTTGTTTTAGAGTTTTTAGAGACTGGTGTACTACCTGAAAGAATGAATGATGCTTTGATAGTATTAATACTGAAAGTTCTGAAGCGAGAGCAGATTACTCAGTTCCGCCCCATTAGCCTTTGCAACGTTTTGTTCAAGACGTTAACAAAGATAATGGTAATGAGACTGAAGCCATTAATGCCAAAGTTGATAGGTCATTCTCAGTCTAGTTTCATACCATGAAGGCTGATGGTGGATAACATTGTTGTAGTCCAAGAAGTTGTTCATTCTATGAGTATAAAACAGTGAAAGTAAAGTTGGATGTTGTTGTTGAAGCTAGATTTAGAGAAAGCATGTGGTCGAGTTTACTGGGTTTTTTTATAAGACTCGCTTCGTGTTGCTGGTTTGTGGGATTCTTGGGTCAATTAGATTATGCAGTGTGTCTCAAGGACATCTATGCAGGTGCTATGGAATGGTGAGAAAACAAAATCCTTTAGCCTTTCTCGTGGGCTTCGACATGGAGATCTATTGTCACTATATCTTTTTGTGATTTGCTTAGAATGCTTATGTCATTTAATAGAGAGTTCGATTGATGCTAAGGAATGGAAGCCAATAAAGTTGTCTAGAGGGGGACCAAATCTCTCTCATATGTGCTTTGTAGATGATCTAATTCTCTTTGCAGAGCCGTCAGTTGGCAAGGTCGAACAGTCAGGAAAATTCTTAAACAATTTCTTGAGGCCTCTGGTCAGAAGTAGCCATGGGTATTTGGTTATTCGGTTCGATTCAGTTTTTTTTTTGGTTTTTGGTTCTTTCGGTTCTGAAAATATGGTAACCAATGGGTACTTATTAAATTTTGTTTCGGTTTGGTTCCAAAAATATGGTAACCAACGGGTACCTGTTAAAATTTGGTTCGGTTTTGGTTTGGCTCCAGTTTCGAAAAAGTGGAACCAAATTAGTACCAAATAATATTGGTTCGGTTCCGAATGGTTACTTTTTCAAAAACGAACCTAAAGTAATCAAATACACAAAATATGATTAATTGTAACCAAATACCCAAAAAATAAGATTAATTGTAACCAAAAGTAACCAAAGGATTTTAGTATTAACTAGTTTTGGTTCCTTTTTGGTAACTTTCGGTTCTCGGAACCGAATCAAGAACCGAAGTTACCTAAGAATTGGAACCGGATTTTTTTTATAAAAAAATCGAACCGAACTGAGAACCGAAGTTACTTAAAAGTTGAAACAGACTGTTCTTTTCTAAGAATACTGAACCAAAATTTTGGGATTGATTCGGTTAAGTTTTTCGATTATTATTATTATGCCCAGACCTCGTCAGAAGGTTAGGTTGGAGAAAAAAATACATTTTTCCAAGAATGTTGATAGAGATTTGAAGATGTGGATAAGTGAAGCAAGTGGAATCAAATCAACGAAGAATTTGGGAAAATGTTTCGGTCTCCATGTGCTCCAGAAACAAATTAACAAAGAAACATTTTAGTGCAGTTTGGACAGCGTATCTCCACGTTTGACCGGTTGGAAAGGAAGGGTCTTGAGCCTTGCAGGTCGTGTTACGTTGACTAAGGCTGTGTTAACTTCTATTACTATACACACAATGAGTATTGTTTCTTTACCGGCTCCCACAATTAAATCTTTGGAGAGAATTTCTCGAGAATTTGTTTGGGGTTCAGGACAGGAAACGCCAACACTTAGTCTCATGGAGGAATGTATGTACACCAAGACGTGATGGAGGCCTTGGTATTCGACGGTTAAAATAAATGAACTCAACTCTTCTTGCTAAAAAGTTGCAAGTTGGCGGCTATCCAAGGATCAGAGCAGTTTATGGGCTAGAATACTTCGCTCAAAGTATAATGTTCGTGACTTTCTTGATGTTGACTGGTCTTGTAATACTCTTACAGGGTCTTCGGTTTGGAGAAGTATATGTATGGGCCTCGCCGAAGTTTCGATACCTGGTCTACGATGGATCTTGGGTGATGGGTGTAGAATCTGGTTCTGGTCCTACAAATGGCTTGGGAATTATGTTTTATCTGAGCTTGCTTCGTCACCTATCCCTGTTGAAAAATTAAATGCTCAGGTTCGTGACTTATGGGAGAATGGTGTGGGTTGGAAAATGTATGAATTACTCCATTTATGTCAGAGTTTATTTGTCTACAGATTTGTGGGGTGGAAATGGATAACATTTCCGGGGCCTAGGATCGAATTATATGGAGTGGTACAGCCAATGGCGAGTTTATGGTATCATCTGCTTATGCTTTTTTAACACGAGATCGAACTCCTCGACCACAATGGCATAGATTGTACTTTCGTGTCTGGGGTGTTGTGATAACTGAGCAAGTACGAGTATTTTATGGCTTACTATGCAGTAGGTGCTCATGACAAATGTTGAGCGGAAACGCAGAAATCTTTGTGAATCTAATTTGTGCCAGGTTTGTCGAAATGGGACGGAAACAATTCTTCACATACTCCGGGATTGTCCAGCCATGAGTGGGATTTCGACTCAGCTTGTCCCTGTGAGCAAACAACGAGAGTTGTGCCAGTCTTCTCTTCTTGGATGGTTATACCAGAATCTAGGAGATTGAAAGGTAGGGGAGCCCTTGGGCGACTTGCTTTCTCCATGTCCATTTGGTGGGGATGGAAATGGCGTTGTAGTAACAGATTTGGGTCTAATAGGCGTTGTCAAGATAGAGTTAAATTCATCAAGAATTTTAGCCGAGAAGCCTTTGTGACAAATTCAAAGGTTAATGGCAATCTCGTGGTAAAAAGGCATGAAGTTTGTTCAATAAGGTGGATTCCTCCTGCGGAGGATTGAATTCAATTAAATATTAATAGTGCTTCTAAGGGGAACCCGGGCTTGGCTACAGCGGGAGGTGTTCTACGTGATCGAAATGGTGAAAGGTGTGGAGATTTTAGCTTGAAGATTGGTATTTGTTCAACTACTCTAGCGGAGTTATGGAGAATCTATTATGGACTTTATATAGCCTGGGAAAAGGGAGTTGTAAAGTTTGACGTGGAAATTGATTCAAAGATGGTGAACGTGTCTTCTTAATCAAAGAGATTGAGGATTCTCATCTCTTTTCGTTTCTAATATGTTTGTGCTATGGTTTTATTTTGAAAAATTGGATAGTCCAAATAATTCATATGTATAGAGAGACTAATAGGTTAGCGGATGGATTGGCCAATTATGCTCTTACCTTGCCATTAGATTTTTATTCTTTGTTGTCTGCACCTATCTGTGTTCGTGAGATCATAGACGAGGGTGCTCATGGATCTATTAGTTTACGGCATGTTGCTGTGTAGTTGATATAATTTTGTAATAAAGGAAGGGAGTCTTTTCTCCCTGTTTCACACCAAAAAAGAAACAAGGTTTCCATTATTTTGCTTCAATTGTTTTGAATTTATAATTTAAGTTTTTTTTTTATAAACTAGTGACATTTTTAAGTCGTTAACTTCGATTTGCAGTATGCACTATCGTTTTCAAAGTGTGATTTGCAAAGAAACAAATTTAGATTGATGAAATTTGTTCTAAAATAATGTACTAGTGATGTCTATATAAGATAGGCATTCTATATAGAATATAAAATAAACGTTCGAAAATAATCATTTTATATAAACTAGTGACATTTTTTAGCAGTTAATCTAGTTTTCTCAATTTCGATACAAGTTTATGGATGGTACATACATATACACGACTAACTTTGCCCAAAATAATACACCAAACGTGACTTATAATTATTCCAAACATGTTCGAATTGGAGAACAAAACATGTTGACTTCCTATGTGGAAGGCTCTTGTTTTGGACTTCCCAATATTCATTGGTCCACTTCTCAACCATCCTCTCTGCATTCACTTGTGTTTGGGCTAAGACGAACTTGGACCTTACCTGATGGATATGTTCTTAATGGACATACCGAGTTTTCATTCTGAGAGAGGCCCATTTCTTTTTGTTTCTTCCTCTTGTTCTTCTTCTTCACACTGACAAACTTGCAGAGTCAAAGGTTGAAGTATTGATGATGACAATCACATGGAAGAAGAGACAAAAGATAATAAAGAGAATGAAGACCATGATATCAATAATCGATAGAGAAGTCTTATGTTGTTGTTATAGCTTCTCAGATTGTTCTTTTGCTCATGGTAACCCTTCTTGTAACTTGGTACTCTCTGTAACTCTCTAAAGGTTAAGGAACAAGTAGTGGGCTGTAGTTGCTCACCGAGACGTACTGTGATCGGTTTTGATCACAGGAACTCGTAAATCCCTTTTTGCACCTACAAAACAGAACAAAAGATTTAGCAGCTGAATATCATGTAAAGACTTTACCGCACTGATTCAGCCTTAAACAAAAAGTTTATAGTTTTAAGATGGACTCAGGGAAGAATCTGTACAAGAACCTTGATGTTTTCAATAGGTTGATATCATATATGTCAAGTGTTCATGTTGACATAGGTGAAGAAGACAAAGCTGCTATACTCATGAATAGCCTTCCCAAGCAGTTTGAAAATTTGGTTCATACTTTGATGTATAGTGTGGGAAAGGAAACCATAACTCAGAAAGATATCATCAGTTCAGCGTATCCAATTGAGATGGAGCTGATTGAGAAAGGCACTTATAAACTACATTCTGAATGAGAAGGATTGATAGTACAGTCTCGTGGAAGGAAAGAGAAAAGGGGTCATTCTAAGGATAACAGAAGTGGAAGTAAGCACAGGTCGAAATCAAAGCCAAAGGGAATATCATGTTGGGTTTGTGGTGTTGAAGGACATTTCAAGAGAGACTGTCCCAAAAGAAAGTCAAGTGGAAAAGAGGACACAGCAGAAGCGAGTGTGTAGGGTCGAGTACATACAACCAGAGATGTTAGTAGCCACAAAGCGTCATCTGAAGATGAGTGGATATTGGATTCCGGATGTTCATATCATATGACATCAAACAGAGATTCAATATTTGATCTGAAAGAAATTGATGGTGGAAGAGTATTAATGGGTAGCACAGTTTCTGTGAAGTTAAAGATATTGGGAAGGTGAAATTCGTGAATGATGATGGGTCAACATTCATTTTGACACAAGTAAGATATGCACCTAACTCAAGAAGAAACCTTATATCGTTGGGACAACTAGAGACTCTTAATTGTTGGTATCAGTCTCGGGATTACAAATTAAAGGTGTTGAAGAAGGAGAACGTTGTAATGACTACTGACTATAAGAACACCCTATACTTTCTAAATGGAAGATCGGAGATCCATGAATGTAATGCAATGTCATAATCAAAAGGTTCATTTGATATTTGGCATAGCAGACTTGGCCATATGAGTAGCCGGATTATGCAAGCTCTAATCAAGAAGGGGCTGATTCATGCTGAACAACTGAAGGATTTCAAGAATTGTGAACCTTACATATTTGAGAAATCACAGAGAATTTCTTATAACAAAGGATCGCATATCTCAAAAGAGCCTCTAGAGTATGTTCTTTCGGATCTTTGGGGGTCACCAAGCGTGACACCAAGTCTTTCTAAGAGTCAACACTACATGTCTTTTGTAGATGATTTAACAAGGAAAATATAGGTGTATTTTTTGAAGACAAAGGATGAAGCCTATAGTAAATTTGTGGAATGGAAGGCTCTTACAGAGAATAAAAGTGGAAGAAAACTGAAGGGGCTAAGAACAGACAATGGCTTAGAATATTGTAACAAGAATTTTGATGATCACTGCAAGATTAATGGTATTCAAAGACACAAAACGTGTTCCTATACTTCGCAGCAGAATGGAGTCGTTGAGAGGCTAAATAGGACCATTTCAGAAAAGGTGAGAAGCTTTCTAAGTGAGACAGGATTTTCAGAGGCTTATTGGGTTGAGGCTACGTCTAATGTGGTGTATATGATCAATAGAACACCTTCTAAATCTATTGATTATCGAATTCCAGAACAATTATTGTCAGGAAAGAACCAGATTATTCATACATGAAACGTTTTGGATGTTTGGCATATTTTCACATTGATCATGGAAAGCTAAAACCAAGAGCTAAAAAGGGGATTTTCTTAGGATATCCACAAGGTGTAAAGGTGTATAAAATATGGAGTTTGGAGGATAAAAGATGCATTGTAAGCAGAGATGTAAGATTCAACGAAGCAGTGGTATATAAAGACATCGATAAGGTTTCAAGTGAAGAGGTTCAGAAGACACAGGATCGTAGAACCAGAAGAGTCACTTTCTTGCTGCCAGAAGATAAAGAAGAACTAGCTACAAAATCTAGAAATGTAACTGTAAGCACAAATCATGATCGAGAAAGTTCTAGTTTTATTCAAGAAGATGAAAGTGATACAGAAGATTCAGAGCCTTACAATGACAATCTATTAGCTAGGGACATAGAAAGAAGAATCACCAGAAAGCCAAGCAAGTTCATAGAGGCAAATGTTGCGATGTACGCATATAATGTGTCTCAGTTGATAGATGAGGAGGAGCCTAGAACCTATAAGGAAGCTATGGCTAGTAGACACAGAAATATGTGTACAGAAGCCATGAAGGAAGAAATGTGTTCTTTGAGTAGAAGTCAGACTTGGGACATCAGACCAAAGACAGATGGACAAAGAACAATAGGCTGCAAATGGGTTTTCAAACTGAAACCGGGAATTCCAGAAATATAGAAGCCTAGATTCAAAGCTAGACTAGTTGAAAAAGGTTTTAAGCAGATTGAAGACATTGATTATCATGAAGTTTTCTCTCTGGTGGTTAAGCACATTACTATAAGATTAACACTATCGATGGTAGTTAATCATGATATGGAATTGGAACAGATGGATGTAAAAACAGCTTTTCTACATGGAAGTATTGATGAGAAAATATGCGTGGATCAACCAGAGGGGTTCTCAGAAGGAGATGGAGTTTGTTTACTGAAAAAATTATTGTATGGTTTAAAACAATCTTCAAAGTAGTGGAATTTTAAGGTTTGATCAGTTCATTAGGTCCAAGGCCTATTTTATGAGTGAATTTGACAGTTGTGTTTATCTAAAGAGATACTCAGAGAGTAACTACATATTTCTATTGCTATACGTGGATGATATGTTATTGGCGGCAAAAGACATGTCAGAGATTCAAAAGCTTAAGAAAATTCTAAGCACTGAATTTGAGATGAATGATCTTGGGCCAGCATGGAGAATTCTAGGCATGGATATTACAAGAGACAGAAAGAATTATGTCTTAAAACTTTCTCAGCATGTTTACATTCAATAGATTTTAAAGATTTTCATTACGGTGGATTCTAAGGTTGCCCAGACCCCCTTAGGGAGCCATTTTAATTTTTTATCTACTAAGCAAAATGAAAAGGAGAATGCAAAGAAATAGATGAGAAAAATATCTTACTGCAGTGCGGTTGGGAGCATGATGTATGCCACGGTTGGGTCGCGTCTTGATCTGGCATATTCAATTGGGATGGTCAGCCGCTTCATGAGTTGCCCTAACATGAAACATTGGGAAGGAGTTAAATGGATACTAAGGTATCTAAACTATTCAAAATACCTATGTCTAACATTTATAAAATCAGAGAAGTTTGAAGTTGAAGGCTACTGTGATAGTGATTAGCGAAGAAGATCGATCTCTGGTTACGTGTTCCAAGTTGGTGAAAATACGGTAAGTTGGAAGTCCGGCCTGCAAAATATTGTGGCTCTGTCAACGACAGAAGCAGAATACATGGCATTAGTGGAGGCATGCAAAGAAGCTATATGGCTAAAAGGAATTACCTCAGAGTTTGGCTTCTCCCAGGGCCACGTCAAGATAGGATCCGACTCACAGAATGCTATCTGTTTAGCAAAAAATAGTGTGTTCCACGAAAGGACGAAACAAATGGCCATTAGAATGAGTTTCATCAGAGATTGAATAGAATATGATATAATCATAGTCAAGAAAATAAAAGCATCAGAAAATCCCGCAGACATACTTACCAAATCGGTGCCGATTCGCAAGTTTGATGAAGCGCTGGATTTCCTCAGGATTGCCCGATGAAGATATGTTTCTCCCAAGGAGAAATGTCTGGATCTTTGACGGTAAAGTCAAAGGGTATCTTTGGCAGAGAAGCCGAAGAGTTTTTTTTCTTCGATAGTTGAATCGGAGACTCGTCGGAGGTAAAGTCGGGGCTTGTATTCGGCGGAGAAACCGAAGAGTTTTTGATGGTCGAGTCACAGAATGATCGGTGGAGAAGCAGAGGGTCTTGACTTCAGAGAAGAAGCCGAAAAGGCCACACTTTCTTCGATGGTGAACCGAGGGTTGTTCGGCGGAAAGATCGAGATTTTTTTTTTCGATGAGAAAGTCGGAGAAATTTCTGATGGCTATTTTAGGGAGTTTTGTTAAGGGGTTTTCGAGACGGCTCTGATAAGAGGATTGAAGAGATTCATCGTGTTCTTTAAGATGATCTTGAGGATGAATCGAGAAAGAGAATCGTGAAGAGGCGGAAGCGTATAAGAGAAGATTGAGAAAATGAAAAGTTTTTCGGGGAAGCGGAAGTGTCGAGGTCCGAAGATTTTTTGCAACCGTGAGGCCGAAGACAGAAATGGCCCATTACGAAGTCAGACCATCAGTGGTCCAGTCCGAGATGTAATATGTTTGGGCTAAAGCAAACTTGGGCCTTATCTGATGGATATGTTCTTAATGGGCTTGCCGAGTTTTCATTCTGAGAGAGGCCTATTTCTCTCTGTTACTTCCTCTTGTTCTTCTTCTTCACACTTCTTCAATGACCTGACAAACTTGCAGAGTCAAAGGTTGAAGTATTGATGATGAAAGTCACATGGAAGAAGAGACAAAAGATAATAAAGAGAAGAAAGACCATGACATCAATGATCGATAGAGAAGTCTTACGTTGTTGTTGTTATAGCTTCTCGGATTTTTCTTTTGCTCATGGTAACCCTTCTTGTAACTTGGTACTCTCTGTAACTCTCTAAAGGTTAAGGAACAAGTAGTGGGATGTAGTTGCTCACTGAGACGTACTGTGATCGGTTTTGATCACAGGAACTCGTAAATCCCTCTTTTCACCTACAAAACAGAATAAAAGAGTTAGCTTATAGAACACATAAACACTTATAAGGGCTGAAGTTCCAACAAATTGCTTCTCAAGAAACTTCTCAAGCTCATAATCTGTATAAGGCTCTGGCAAATCACAAGCCGGCTTGACACTCGGAGACATAAGAAATGAGTCGTCCATGCATTGCCCGATCAAACTACCATCAGTAATTGGACAAGCCATGGTCTCCGAATATACTTCAGTCGCATTGTTAGGCACAGTCACAGTCACATCTAACTTCATCAGATTCCATAACCTTGTAATACATACAACATGTAATCATACACATACTTCATCTCTAGGTTCTTAGTCAAGTATTCACTTCCTTGTCTCCCTATCTCTTGCGCCTATATATAGATTCATAAGACCATCAACAAAATCATTGAATGAGTCAAAATTACTAAAAGAAATCGCACAATTTCAGACAGGATCACACGATAACCATGTGACTAAAGTAAATATAAGATCATCGAGACTCGGTAAACTAGTGGTAAGATCCACTATGCCGGACTCTCAACACTAAGATTGGACACTTAAATGAGTCGGCCCAATGACAAAAACAACAAGTAAATATAAGATCTCCGAGACTAGTGAATAGCAACTATGCCTGACTATCAGCACTGAGGTTCGACACCTAAATGAACCTTAGACACAGTGACCAAAAAAGGCAAATATAAGATGTTGAACACAATAGAATGCTGACCTTCTTAGCGTCATTGTTACCCCATTCGACATCGAACTTGAGGTCTCCACAGTTATCTTGAGATATAATAAGCCAGTAATGTTCCAACGGAACTATACTTCTTAAGAATTCGTAGTACTCTGGTTTAATAAGTAGAGTCATACTATCACAACCTAATATCTATACTTTTTGCTCACCGATCATGTACGGCCTTCTATGTAAATCTTGTAGCTTAGAATCCAAATCCCAAAATGTTATGAACAACAAAGAATCAACAAATCCAAACCAAAAATGAACTTAAAACATGTACTTCATTAGATACCTATGTGTGTATGGTCTTCTAGGTTTGAGCTTTCGAAACCTATCTCCCTCTCCTTGTGCCAATTCTGAATTTACCATAAGACATATAAGATCTATGTTCTGTAAAGTCTAATGTTATGCTTTTGGACATATATGTACCTATTTATAGAGACGACCCATTGGATCATACTTATCGGAGGAGTTACATTTTATTAGGTTTACTCTTTCTAATGAAACATGATGGTTCCCTCTCCAATAAGCGTATGGAACTCTTTCCATTCTAGCCTTTCGTTTGCTTCTCTAATGGCCGCAGATAACTTGATCCACTCCTTTAGATTAACTTCCGGCCTATAAATATTTTACGGTTCCACGGTAAGAATATCCGATTAAGGATTCAGGTAAAAGAAAATACAAACTTACTATTTGATATCCAGAATAATCATGGTGAATCTTATATTTCATGTTGAATATCTAAACTTGAAAGCGGGATCTCTGAAACCATACTAATGAGCTTGCATTATGATCAAAAAAATTTACTATTCAATATCGAAAGTAATCACGACAAACCCCACTAATCATATTAATATTAATATTATCTTTTTTTGATAAAAAGTTTTCATATTAATAGAATAGAGGTTAGAGAGAGGGAAACATCAGAAACTCTAACTAATAAAAACATTTAAAATTAAAAAGAAAAAGAGAAAAGCCTGGCCCAAACCTAACGAACCGAGGCTACTTACCCAGAACCAACAATGGCTTATTAAACTCACCATTGGAGCCCTAATAAGGAAGAAAGCTTTCGCCGCCGCCATAACCGAAAGAGGAGGCATTGTCGGAATGAGACCTCTGAACCGCCCAAAGAAGCAACCAGACACCTACATTTGAGAATGCCAAGATGGAGAAAGAGAATGGTAACGGTGAATATAATGTTAAACATATAAACATGAAAAAATCAGAATCTCCTACACTAGACTAGTGACCTTGCATTATCGAAAACTTACTATACTTACCAGCCCCAAAAGCTCCAATCAGGGAAAACGTATATTTGGTATTGATCACCAAAATAGCTTAGTTTTTATTTTTTACGTTTTATTAGTTTCCATTTTTATCATATTATATACCAATTACCAGATAATTTTACATATATATATGCATTATATCAGTACTTTTTTTAGTAAAGATAGATTTCTTATGTATGTTACTAAATTAGAATTTATTTGATACATGTCTTAAACGGTATATATGTATGTATATATATATATATATAACGGCTAAAATATTTTTACAATCTTATTTGAATTTATTTGAATTCCGGTGGAAAAAATTATAAATCCCGCTCATTATTATTTTAAAGAATATATATTTATATTAAAAACAATTAAGTATAACAGGCTAAAATTTTATAACTTTGTACAAATTCAAATTTTACTTTCTAACGTATTTTAAGAGAAATCAAAATTCAATTTGAAAGTTAATTTTATAATAAACACTTAATTTAGGATAAATATTCGTAAAACTTAATTACATTTTTGCTAAAATAGTTACCAAACTATTAATGCTACATTTACAATTTTTTAGATATAACACAAAATAGAAGATAAAATATAAAATTATATCATAACAAAAATCAAACCCTATTTAACCCATATATAGCAACCTTTCCATCCGACTTCGAGTTTAAGAACACACGTACTTTCGTATGATAAAATTTGGAGTTTGGAAAAAGTTTAAGTTCTACGTACTAAGTTTTGATGATTTAATTGCTTACAAAAAATGAAAATAAACTTATTAGAACAAAAAAACCATATTTAATTAGATTATTGTTATAACCTTTGTTGGAAAAATGTTATAACTTGTACAAATATACTTTAACTACTATAATATATTAGTGAATTTTATTTTGGACCTCTTAGAGCATCAGCATTAGAGAATTTCATGGAGGTTCTCAAAAAAATAACAAAAAAAAATTAAAACGTGGAGCCAATCAGGGTCCGTCACGTGGCGGACCCGTCCCTCGCAGGCTCTTATCTAAGAGCCGGGTCGCCACGTGGCGGACCCTGATTGGCTCCGTGTTTTCTCAATTTTTTTTTTTTCTCTAAGAATCCCTTCCCCTGAACAAACAAAAAAATAAGATATAAATGCATGATATAATCTCTTTACGTACCTGTGAGTACATTGATCTTCTAGCTTTGATTCTTTGAATCCTGCCTCGATCTCTCTCCCCCAATCCTAAGACAACAACGTAATATTAGACGAGATCACAATGAACCCTATAAACGACCGTAATCACCCTAGACCCAAAACATAATACTTGTATTTGTATATACTTTGTTTCCGACAGCAATATCCGTCAAAAAACAGGTTAACATAAGTTTTTTCGACAAAAATATAGACGGAAATTGTAGTATAGAATGAGGATGCGTCACAAATCCATAAAAGAATTTTGACGGTTCGGACGGCCTAGTATCAATCAATAATAGTCTCTTATTTGTATATACCTTACTTTAGACAAAAATATCCGTCAAAAAATTTGTATGAAATAAGTATTATCAATGCATTACAACAACAAAAAATAACACATGGTCTACTGATTAAGAATGATAATCTGTTGAAAAATTCATAATAACTTTCCGACGGTTCAAACAAATCTAGATTTTTCAATGGTTCATACAGCCTCTTATCCGTCAATAATAATTTTTTTGACAGATTCCCGACACAATTCTCAAAATGAAGTCGTTTCAAGATTGATTGATAACTGGTTTCAAAGTTAAAAAATATTCAAACTTGTAAAGATGGGAAATGTTGAATTGATGGACATATATACCTGTTTATAAAGACGAACCATAGGATCATATTTATTGGAGATTTTACACTTCATAAGATCTTTTCTTATGAAAGAAACATAAGGGTTTCCTTTCCAATAAGCATACGGAATTCTATCCTCCCATTTCACTCTTTTGTTCCCTTGTTTTAGTGCCTCAGACAACTTATTCCACTCCTTTATATTCAACTCAGGCCTATAGAAAAATCAAAAGTAACTGGTTACAGCCTACGGGTCACACACGTTATTTGACCAAATTATAATAATCTTGACGGATAGTATAAGTGGTTAATGGCCATCTTCTGACTCTTTTACCCAGATAGACACGTATCTTATAGTGATAGAGTTTAGAGTTTAAACTCTCGCTTGAATTTTATCGATCCAATCTTTAACAAAGAAAATAAATAGTCAGACGTACCAACCCCAGAAGCTCCAATCAGGGAAAACGATGTCGTATGCATTACGGTGACCACAATAATGAAACAATGGTGGAGGAGGCCACAATTCCTTGTTATCTTTATTAAAGCATGTTTTCCAAATGGCAGGTCTATCATGGCAGAGAAACAGAAGCTCAAGATCAGGGATTTGACCAGGATACATTCTTAGAAGCTGAAGTATTCCCCAAATTGTGAACACATCTCTTGTTTGAAATGCTTTCTGATATTGATCAACATATAGTCTTCCTGATTTTATCAATACTCTGAAGTGAGCATTTGGTCTTGCTTTCTCTAATGTTTCTCTTGTGATTCCTGTCTTTTGCCATATCTTTAAGTCTCTGTGGATCCATTTGAAGTAGTCGGGACAAGTTTCTGAGGAAGTGATTGCTGGTTCGAACTTTGTTGGATAATTTGAAGGACATGTTTGTGTTATGTTGTTGTTGAATGTGCAATGTAATGGATACTTGATCTTGGTTCTGTTTGTACTAGTTATTGTTGTCCTTATGTTGGTGTAGTTTCTTGTGATTATTGATGTTACTTGGAATCTACTCTTACTTAATACAGACTATTAACAACACAAGGTCAGTTATAATAAGTATGTATACTAAAGAAGACATATTATTTTAACGATTTTAAACATTTTCAACGTTGTAAACAGATATAAAAATAAAAGACTAGATCTGAAAAACACTTACGTGTCGTATTATGAGATGTTTTTAGGTTTTAAAAAATATGTTATATATATTAGGTTATCTATTCTTAAAGTTTTCTCTTTTAAATAAAAAATAATAGAAAAGTAAACGAAGAAATTGAATAATATGTATAACTTAAAAGTGTGAAACATTAGACTTTGATATCCAAAACAAATATAATAAGACA
>JAKUCM010004086.1:0-37500 GCA_023374145.1 Lepidium sativum
GTGATGAACCAATCAATTTTAAGTTGCATCTTATATATTAAAAGAGATTTATACTGACTTTCAAGACATTAGTTGATATGTTATGTACAATTGATGTCACTGGAATTAAAATAAAAACATTCATAATAAATGATCCAAAGGTATCATTGTCAAGAAAATCATAAACTAAATTTAGTCTTTACTTTAGATCAGAAAAGTAAGTTTTAAATTAAACCATTTATTCTTTGATCTACTTTTAAGTCCTGATTATTGAATTTAATGTCAACAAGTTCCAATAATCGAGAAAGTAATATATTCAAATATATGAAGGAACAAAATCACTAAATTATTATATTTGTTCACCATACATCGTATTGCTATTTTCAAATTCTTAATAAAAAAATGTATAGAAATTTACTGATAGAAAATTAAATATATTATGTTAGCTTTTTTTCAGAATAATACAATCAAATTATGCTGTATAGTGGAATAATATGATCAATCAATATGTTAATTGACAAAGTTAATCATTATAAATCATGAAATTCATCAAAGATTTAATTTCTCAACAATTAAGTTTAAAATTCCAAAAGTAACCACGTAATACTAGATCACATAATATATAATCTAAATAATATTAAGAAAGCTGAAGACATATATGCGTAATGTCATTTTACAAATCATCAAGTCACCAAAAATTAAATTCTCTATCTAGTGTAATAGAAACAAATTCAAAAGCTATTAGGCTAATTAACAAAAAAAACATATAAAAAATAAGAAATCTACCATCTTTTAACATTTAATAATCCAAAATAGTCAAACATTGCTGAAATTTACCTGAACAAAAATTCTCTCTCATACATACAGCTTAACAAATTTCATCCTGCCTGATTTTGTTTTCCCATCTCCTGCAACATTTATTCCTCATCTTTGTACTTGTTTTTGCCAATTTTTTTTATTTCTTTCCTTTCTCGGCAATCGTTCATGTCTATTTGTGCTCATCTAACGTCAATTACCAAATCACTATAGTGATAAGAGCTTCTCGTTGAATGGTTCCAATTTTTTTCCATAAATAGATATACGTTTATATGTTGACTATTAAAAGGTGGACATAATCCGTATCATGATATAGTCCTCCTCTGGACATACACAACGTCCTTTCGTTGAGTGGCATTATATTGAGAACATGGACATGGACTTATTTGTTTTTTTAATTTGCTATGTTCACCTATAATGTCATTATTATAGAAACTTATTCTATAGACATGTTCTTAAACCATATGAACATATTAATCAGATCTATATATCAGTGTGTGGACATCGATACTTTGGTTAAATTTCCGTACAGTCAGGTATTGGACCAAACCTTGTCTTTTATTTTTAATCGTTAAGTGCAATGATATGTCTATCTCATATGTCAAGCCAATATATAAACATTGTATAGAAATGGGCATAAAAGTTCCATAATAACGTATATTGACGTGTTTTCCACTACTATATATCTGTGTATGGACATGAACATGTTTAGTCAAATTCCAGTATATTCGGGATATTGATATGGACAATTGTGAGTTCATTCGGTTGGACTTGTACTTTAATTCAATTACATGTATATGTCATTTTTCATGGACAATTATAATGTGAACACTATGCCATGCATGGACATGGACATCAACCATTTCATTGTCACGTATATTGACTTGTTACCCACTCCTACATATCTTGTATGGACATAGACATATTATGTTAGATACCAGTATATTCTGTGTACCCAAACTCGTCACTTCCTACAAATACTTCTGCAATGTCCAATAGGTATTCTGGTTATGAGTATGCGTTGATTCTTTTATCTCATGGGTATCTCCATTCCGAGAGTAGCCTTCGTGGTAGCTACTCAAAATCTATTTCAACATTTTGAATTGTTGTTTTCATCTTTTCCGCCTTTCATCTATTTCTTACCTTGCTAACAACATAAAATTGAAATTGTCATTACTATTATGTTACAATCAAGCTAAGTACATGTATTACTTTCTCCATTATCTCACAATGAACTCTTTAACATTTCTCCATTATCTTAAAGCTTAATAGATTGACAATTTTCAAATACTCTACCTCTTCTTATCGGCTAAATTCTCTAGAATTTGTCCCTACATCAGATCGAACTGGTCCATGTCCTTACCACGAATCTCTTTCTCCCAATACTTACCCTAACATTGTACCCAAATTACTCTCACCAATCAAACTCATTTCCAAATTACAACACAAAATTCGGCTCATTTTTTCAATACCACACCTCAAAACCTTGTTATTAGTTTAGATGCATTATCTTTTTCCAAATCCAAATCCCTTCTTTCTACCTTCTTCCCTTTTTTACCTCTAATTTTCAAACTCGACGTAGTCTTCTTTCGCTATCAACTACTCTTCCCTTTCCCTGACATGACCGTAAAAGTAAATCTGCCAAAAAAATAAACTATTCAGTATTACAACATGCAATTCTCTCGAAAAACAAGATCCAGTCTTCTCTTTTATTCCAAAAAACAGGGTAGTTTTAATAAGGTGAAACGTGAGGGTATATTTCATTGTTTCCAAAAAGTATAGGGTATTTTTGATGAAATTCCCTAATATCAAACAAGCAAATAAATTTATAAGAAATAAGATATCTAATCAAATAAGCATGATACCAATACACATTAGAATTTGATCATTAAGCATTTAGATATTTAATTTGGATTGGAAGATTTGGGGGTTAAAATTAACGCTGACTTAACATTTTTGTAAGTGATGCTATATTTTACTTACTAATTACGTACTTAAAATGGAGTTGGCTTTGAAAAGTGGTATTTTATTTAATTCGATCCGGATTCATATTTATTTTTTCCTATACGACGAAGTTGGTTATTAATATGACTATTTTCTCAATTATATCCATCAATAATTATAAACGCATTATTTGAAAATTATATAGCATGAATCAATATATTTATCTTGGTGAGGTGATTCATTGAAGAGATGGAAGATGGCAAGATACCATCCCAAAAGAAGACTGTCCATTATAGATTTCGGAAAACTATTTCTTAACTAAGACGGTTTGGACATTTTGTGAAAATGATTAGGGTTTTGGAGTTTTGTTCAATTGTATAGGATTTACTGAGACGACTAGGACTTCGTGGTTTGCTCAAATGGCTAATGTTTGCCCAGGGAGGTAGGGGTTTCGTGCCGATCGATAAGAAGACTTACTCTAATGTCCGCATCAAAGTCTTTTAGAGAAATTTTCCTGAAATTAGTCGTCGCCCCTAGCCCTAATAAATTAAAGTCGTTGCTTGGATTGCAAGTTGGACCTAGGTGGGCTTTTTTATATTTATTTTCTTGCCAAGTACCAAAGTGGAACTTCCGAAGAGACAATGTCTCTAACGTGTGGATACTGTATTCAATATATATTTATTAATTATTAACCATTATGTTATCTTCAGAAAATTATATTTTTTTCTGGTAAAATCCATCATGTAGTTTAAAATTATGAGTATAAGAGAATCAAATAAAGGGATAATTAATGTATGATATGTATCATATTATTATTAGTAATATACATTAGACTTTGCAACACTTTTAATTTTATTAAAATTCTCTTCATGCCTAAAGACAAAATTAATAATTATATAATTTGAAGATTATAAATTAGTCTTCATAATTATAAAAATATTATTTTATATATTATAAATTTTGACTTTACAATTCTTAAACATCATGCTTTAAAGATTAAAAATTTGATTTTACAATTCTTAAAATAGTGATTTAAATATTATAACTACTGATTTTCTAAAGTTTTTTTAATTGTGCTTTAAGTATTATAATATTTGATTTTATTTCTCTTAAATTAGTGGTTTAAATATTGTAAGTTTTATATAATATTTAATATAGTGATTATATATTCTTAAAAGTAACTATATTTTTAAAATATATTTTTAGTAAAATACAACTAAAAACTATAGAAATTACCATTCATGCTTTTTTTTGTCAACAATTAGATCAACAACGTCCGACCCATAACCTAAAACATGCTACTTAAAATTCTTATTTAATCTACTATAATTGTGTAGAGGTAGGAAACGAATCTTAAATGTCTTAGTCGTTAGCTAAATCATCCTAATTACCAGATTAAAAAAACCGGCGAAATTACAATTCATGCTTTTTAAAAAGTAGGGTATACACTAAAAATGAAAAAAAAAAAAAAAAAAAAACAAAAAGATACATATATATAACAGTAGGGAGACACAAGATGCTAATATGATTCAGTGAGCGATGAGTTGTATCTGAATTGAAGAAAAAGTGGATACTTTATGGAACTCATTTTTCAATTTCAGAACATTCGATTATATGAAATAGTAAAAGAAAAAACAAAAAAAAACCAGATTCGTATATCCATGAGAAAGTATTATTGAAATAAGTGATAACCCTGAGAGGAAAACTTCCTGGTACACAATAAACGACAAAAGCAAAAATTTTACCTGCTTAAAACCCAATCAGAAGCGGTAACCTATAATTTTTTTCCTGACTTTATTACTTAAAATTTAAAACTACTTGCAGAGAACCATGACTGTTTGATGGTTTTATTTTTTGCAGAGAACCATTCCATGTTCTTTCTCTTGAATTTTACTATATATACATATGTTTGGGTGTATGTTAAAGATCATCAAACTTTATAACAATAAATAATCTCCACCTAATTAGCTCAAATCTCTTCCGAAACCCATCCATGGATATTCATTTCTTGGTGTCAACCTTTCTTCTCGGTCTTATCTTCGTCAATACAAATACCGCAGGTCGTTTATCTATCTCATTATGTATATACAGAATTTAATAAATGATTAGATATGTTTTATATCATTAATAACAAAGAAAACAAGAATTTAGAGTCGCTAAATTTAGTAAAATATTGTATCCATGGAAAACTTTCATTGGTTTCTTTTTCTTCTGAAATGTGAAATTTATTGATTCAACAAAAATAGAAGAATACAAATAGAGTCATTGGTTTGTATGTTATACAAAGCCTAAAAACTAAATAATTAGCTAGACTAAACTTCAAACCAACATCTCAAACTCTCTAGCTTATGCTGTCCTGAATAATGCAAAGAAGAGATTCTGTTCCTTAAAACCTTATCAATAATCTTCTTCAAAGTGGCAATATCTGAACCATTGTTACCGTGAATCCTCATATTTCGATTATTACCATTATTACCATGAATACTCTGATTTCGATTATTACCATTATTTTGATTGTTATTACTAGAGTATACATTAATGTATGAATTGTATTTATATTTAACAGCTGGACAAGTCGGAGTTTGTTATGGAAGATTAGGCGACAACCTCCCGTCGCCAGCGGAAACCATTAAGCTCTTTAAACAGAAAAACATCCGGCGAGTTAGGCTATATAGTCCGGACCAGGACGTTCTCGCCGCCTTACGTGGCTCCAACATTGAAGTGATGTTGGGCCTTCCTAACGTCGACCTAGAGAAGGTGGCTAAGAGCCAATCTGAAGCTGACATCTGGGTCAAAACCAACATCATAAATTATAAAGACGACGTCATTTTCCGTTACATATCTGTTGGGAATGAAGTGCACACTGAACACACTTTCGCACAGTTCCTCGTTCCGGCCATGGAACAAATTGACAGGGCCATTTCACGAGCAGGACTCGATAGTCGTCTCAAAGTACGTATTATCAAAGCTCATATATGTTGTTTGATTTTTTTTCTAACAATTACATCGACAAATAACCATTCATAGCTAAATCTTATAACCAAAAACTTAAATCCTATCACATCCGGATACATGACTAGCTGAAAGTGAATTATAATTAAAAGTATTATATATATTTAATTATTTAACAAAAAATATTTTTTCATTTTTACATATTTCAACGAGGTTTTCAATAAAATCTAATTTTTAAACACCAAATATTTTTTGCCATGAAACAAATGGTCCAGTTAGACGGTTGTTAATGTAATGATTAGTTGTTGACGAAAAAACACCAAAATTCATTTAAGCTTATGTACATTTTGCAAACTTATTTTTAAATATATAAAGTTGTTTTATAACCTTCTCTTGTCTTTCATGATATTGCTTGGATTTGAAAGGAGAATTTAATACATAGATTGATATCTAATTATTAAAATAAAAAAGATTATCTTAACAGATGTCCACGGCAATAGACACGACAATGCTCGGAGAATCTTACCCACCTTCAAAAGGTTCGTTTAGCCAAAGAGTTATGGTGGTAATGGAACCAATCATACGTTTCTTGGTAAAGAAACAATCTCCTCTACACGTAAACCTCTACCCTTACTTCGGCCACGCGGGTAATCCAGGCAAAATCAGCCTCGATTACGCTCTCTTCAAGGCTCCTCAAGGAACAGTCTCAGACTCTCCAAATTCTTACCAAAACCTATTCGATGCAATGCTCGATGCTGTGTACTCCGCTCTAGAGAAATCTGGTGGTGAATCACTGAAAGTTGTTGTGTCGGAAACTGGTTGGCCAACAGATGGAGGAACCAACACGAATGTGGAGAATGCAAAAACGTATAACAATAATTTGATTAATCATGTGAAGAATGGAACACCAAAGAGGCCAGGGAAAGAAATTGAGACCTATATATATGCGATGTATGATGAGAATAAGAAGCAGACTCCCCCTGAAGTTGAGAGGTTCTGGGGATTGTTCCATCCCAACAAGGAGCCTAAGTACGAAGTTAACTTTGGTTGAGCCAAACCAATGTTCTATTCAGGGATTTTCTGAATTTAATATCTGAAGATTAAAGAACGACATATAGATATAATAAGGTTCTAAGCTTCACAAAAACTAATGTACTACAAGTTTTTTATTAATGCAATGGCTTGAAAATGCTTTTGTTCTCTTGTTTTTATTTTCTTCTAATGTCCCAAACCAATCCTGAGTGGTTGGGTTAGCACCGGCATCTGTAGTACTCTCACCGGATATGTGGTTCTTCTTGTTTTTTTCGGAGATCACCTTCACGTCATCAGGACTCCAATACTGAATAAATTCCGGGTAGCAATCCGCCGGGAAATTAGGTGGTACATTATCTGGATCTTTCTCCCACTATTGCTTCCACTCATGGACGTGGTTCTTGTAAGATAGTGCACCGTGCCTCGAACTCCTTTCGCACTTTATGCGTCCACTCAATGTCCCAGGTATAATACTGCTGGAAATTGTACAATATTACTAATTCTTGAATCATTATAAATCTTTAGTACTTACTGAAAATAAGTTGATTATCGTGAAAGATTTGAACAATTGGTCCCTCAAATCCCGGGAGAACTTGCTGAAGATAGGGTAAGTAAACGAGACCTGTTGTTGGATCATAAGATTGACCAAAGTAACGATATCCGTCTCTAAGCGCAACCAACAATATAGAAAAAATTAGTTATTATAAAAAATTTAAATTAACAAAAAACTATAAGAATATACAACTTACTATGTTGATCCGTTCTCTAAAGTGGGATCAAGCATTTTAAGGTGGTCACGTGCACTCTGTGTCAATAGCTCTATAGGCGGATTATGTGGCGGTGGTTGTGTCTCTGGCACAACTCGTTGACCAGGCGTTGGACTCTGTATCTACTTAGAATCCTGATCATGCGATCGTCGACATTGGAACCGGCGAAAATAATTGTAGAAAAGCATGAAAATTATAAATAGAAGTGTGTTTGTCGTAAAAATTCGATTTGTATTTAAATCCAAAAATTATATTGTATAAAAACTTTGTTGTATTAAAATGAATTCTACTGTACTTAAATATGAACTCTACCATTCGAGTAAATGAACTCCACTACATTTGAAATGAACTCTATCATACAGTAAATGTACTTTACCTGGTTCTTAGCGAGTACTCATGCCCGAGTCTCTTTCGGTAACACGTCTTCCATACTGACTAACTCCTCATGTGTTTGTTTACTCGTTTCAGGAGTATCCACTAGGCTAGGCCGCTCCCAAAGAGGTGTCTGCAAAGAGTAACTCTATTATGTTAGCTTGACAAATGGTAAAGTTCATTTTTATGATTTGGTAGAGATGTATTGATCACAATAATTGTTTAGTAGAGTTACACATATCTCGACCAAACCATATATAAGCTCTAGCAAAGTTAACAACCCACAACTTTATGTTTATGTTTGTACAAATATGTATGTAATGTTAACAATTCAAAGTTGGTACATAAGATAAATCAATTAGAGTAAGTCTCATTCAAATAGAGCCTTACGTACCGATTCAAGTTCCTATTATTAGGGGAGTTCAGAGTAATGTATGTATCACCTTCTATGTCATCTTCACGATTCACATGTTCACGAGTTCGATATCGTGGAGTTGTCTCACCTCCACCCTCATCCGCATTCTCAGCCTTGTTGTTCTCCAGGCTATAAACTTGTGGTCGCGCCCTGGTCTCCTTTAGCCTAAAAATCCATCAAGCATGGCTGTATTGTCTGAGGTGTTACGCTTCAGCCTAATCACGCGCTCGGCAAGCATTGTGGTATCTGCCCTAGTTTCCAGCCTACTCTCCTCAAGATGATATATACGTTCAACAAACACGTTCTTATCGTGTCTCATCCCTTCGAAGGTTTTGGTCATATCTCTAAGAGTGCCAAGCAATGCACTCGACTCCTCTGCTTTCTGCTTTTTCTTTTTAACGACTCTCACTACATCCTTCAAGGTAGTGGAGTCATTCATCTCTTTCTTCTATCTCTTCTCTTCTTTCATGTGTTTTTCTCCTCGACCTTCTGTTTTTTCTCCTTATGTTTGACCTCTTCCTTCTATTTTTTTTTCTCTTTCCCTTTCTTCACCTGCTCTTTTGAACTAGCACTACACTTGATCATCCTCTCCTCGACATAAGCATTTGCCTTTCTCTTATTACTTATGTCCCAGACGAATTCATCTAGAGTGGAGGCAAGTATGTCTCCAAGCTTGGTGTCCACTTTGGGATCTGCAATATCGTCGGGCCATAGAGGCATTATCTCCAGAGGCTGTGTAGTCAGCTGCTTAAGACGTACCTGATAGACGAGAAGATGCAATTTATTAAACACAAATGAACTCTACTAAACATAAATTACCTCCACTTAACTGTCAAAATAACTCTATTAAACGTAAATGAACTCTACTACACATAAATGAACTCTACTACACGTAAATGAACTCTACTACGAAAGCAATTTACCTTTCCAACTCTACCACACTAAAAGCTGACTCTACCACACTACAAGCCAACTCTACCACACTACAATCTAACTCTACCAAAAGTGAGACTAACTCTACTACACGAAATCCAACTTTACCACACTACAACCTAACTCTACCACACTACAACCTAACTCTACTATGAAAGTAATTTACTTTTTCATCCTCTGTGTTTCGTTGCTCCAACTTCACAATTTCCTCGGGTTCAATGGTTTGTTTTTTTATTGGTCTCCATAGTAGAATAGGGACGTCACCTTCTCTTTGAACCCCAAATATTTCAGCTGGTACTGGGATAGACTCAAATTCCCATATCAGAAGTGCGTGCACAAACCCGTGTAGAGTGTAATTACTGGTCTTTTTGTAAGCTTCATTTTTATCGATTTGATCAGTTCTAGAAACACCACTCTTCCCCATTGATGCCTCTCGAATATCTCAAAATATGCAATCAACTTCGCAAAACTAAAAGGGAGCCTACTATTTGCGTGGCAACCATAAATCCCTACATGCAAAACCACTAGAAAGCCTACCATCTTCCTCTTCTCGAAAGACCACCCTCTACATCTCCCCAACACGTCTTCCAACTCTACCCATTTAGGGCCTTCACCAACCCCTAAACCAATATCTTCCCAAAGCTCTCTTTGGGCAACATTTGCCAAATTGGAAGCCTCCTCAAAGTTATCGCAATTAAGCTGCGTGATTTCCTCGAACTTGTGTAGAGAAAACCTCGTAGGCCGAGATCCAAAAAACACCCACATCTCATACTTCTTCTTAATCACTAGTTACTTCATCAACATATATTGTATATGCCTCCCAGTAAAGGTGTAGTTGGAGTCTACTAGCTTCAGAAAAACGCCTACAAAAGTGTTTTCCTTTATGTCTACGTATGCATCCTCACCAATACCCTTAATCATATTACTGATGTTTTTAAGATTGCAGAAATGGTTGAGGCTTCGATTCTTCATCATCGGTAGACCGTGTGTGAGAATCTTCTTCGAGTACTTCTTTTTTGCCATATCTACAGATGAAAACAAATGATAATCAGTAAAAACCCAACTCCATTACACGTAAATAAACTCTACTACATAGAACCCAACTATATGAAACGTCAGACTAACTCTATTACACTTCACCCTACAAGCAAGCCAACTCTACAACACTACAAGCCAACTCTACCACACTACAATCTAACTGTACCAAACGTCAGACTAACTCTACCACACTACAAGCCAACTCTACCACATTACAAGCCAACTCTACCACACTACAATCTAACTCTAGCAGACGTCAGAATAACTCTACTACACGGAATCCAACTCTACCACACACCAAGCCAACTCTACCACACTACATTCTAATTCTACCAAATGTTAGACTAACTCTATTACACGGAATCCAAGTTTACCACATTACAACCTAACTTTACCACACTACAACCTAACTCTACCACACTACAAGTCAACTCTACCACACTACAATCTAACTCTACCAAACATCAGACTAACTCTATTACACAGAATCGAACTATACCACACAACAACCTAACTCTACCAAACGTCAGACTAACTCTACTACACTAAGCATATCTCTACTACACTAAGTCTATCTCTACTTCCCCCTTACCTTCACAACTAGTTCCAAACTATATCACATTGGCTCAGACAGGGGAAGAACTATACTCACTACAAGAGAACATTAGTTTAGGGACCAAATTTTACAATGTTTTTGGGATGTAAAATTGGGAGGATTTTGCAACTCCTTTACGACGTTTTGATATTTTGTCGTAAAGGAGTTGTAAAGAGACAACAAAAACTTTCGTTGTAAACAAGTTGATATTTTACGACGTTTTGACAACGCTTTACCATTTATAATACATTTCGTTGTTAATTAGTCCCTAAATTGCAACTCTTTTACGAGCTCTATATTTTACATCGAATTAAAAACGAATATGAAATTAGGTAAACATGTTTTTTGTGTTATTTAAAAGGTTTAAATAAAATTCTAAGTTATGTTGTAAAGGCGTTGTTAAATTTCAAATTTTGTTGTTAAAACGTCTCTACTTTGCAATTCTTTTATGACTAAATAGTTTACAACTATTTAAGGACGAAATTTCAAATTAGATATTTATGGTTAGGTATATGTGTTGTAAATTACTCGTATTTTGTGAGAAGTTGTAAAATCATCGTTAATTTTTTGCTTATATAAGGTGGAAGGCTCTCTTCATTAATCACAACATCAAAAAACAAAACAAAAAAACTTGGTAGAGAAGAAAAAAAACGGCTTTTGGAAAAAATCCAAAAAACGTCTTTTGGTGGAGATATATTCGAGCAACGGAAGTGGATGTATATGCATATAGATGCTACCGGAATTGTGACAAACGAGTTTATGAACGGGGCAGAAATATCCATGCACCAGGCTAGTCAAACCAAAATCATGTTTGAATCGGGTAAGATGTTATGTCCTTGTCGAAAATGCAAAAATACGAAATTCGCCCGAGTAGAAATTGTTTGGAATCATCTATTAAATAGAGGGTTTACACCACAATATTACATTTTGTTTTACCATGGGAAGGTGATAGTGGTGGTGGGAATGATGAAGCAAGTAGTAGTAATTTTAAGAATGTTGATGCTAATATAGGTGAATTAAGTAATTTGCATGATGTTGGTTATCAGAATGAGATGCATGGGGTTGTGCAGCATGATATGATGCATGAGATGGTCGCAGATGCATTTCAGGAAACTAATACTGATCAATCTATAGGTGCTGAGGCACCCAATTTAGATGCAAAAAGGTTTTATGACATGCTAGATGCTGCAAACCAGCCTCTCTACGAGGGATGTAGAGAAGGTATGTCTAAATTATCATTGGCAGTTAGGATGATGAATATTAAAACAGAATGTAATTTATCTCAGTCATGCATGAATATGTGGACAGATTTGCTTAAAGAATATTTGCCGGAAGACAATGTGTGTGCTGAATCATATTATGAGACGCAGAAATTGGTCTATAGTTTTGGGTTGTCGTGCGAAACCATTGATGTTTGTATAGATAATTGTATGATCTATTGGAAAGATGATGATGTGTTACAAGAATGTCAGTTCCGTAAGAAGCCAAGATACAAGGCACAAGGGAGCGGGGTTAGAAGGTACCGTATCAACAGATTTGGTATTTGCCAATAACTGATAGATTGAAGAGGTTATATCAGTCGGAGATGATAGCAACTGCGATGAGATGACATGCAGAGCATTCACAAACAGATGGAGAGATTAATTATCCTTTAGATGCAAAGGCGTGGAAACATTTTAATACGGTACACAAAGATTTTGCTAGGAATATTAAGAATGTTTATCTTACTCTATGCACCGATGGTTTTAGTCCGTTTGGAATGTCTGGTAGACAATATTCTTTGTGGCCAGTAATCCTCAGGCCTTATAACCTTCCTCCGGGAATGTGCATGGAAAAAGAATTTTTATTCCTAAGTATACTTGTTCCTGGTCCTAATCATCCGTAACGGTCTTTTGACGTGTTTTTGCAACCTTTAATTCATGAGCTGAAACAGTTATGGACAGACGGGGTTCGAGCATATGATTGTTCTACCTAAAAAAATTTTACGATGAAGGCGGTGCTTATGTGGACGATAAGTGACTTCCCAGCCTACAGTATGTTATCAGGTTGGACAACACATGGGAGATTGGCTTGTCCATATTGCCTAGGCAGTACAGATGCATTTCAACTGAAGCATGGTAATTTCTTCCAATTAACCATCTTTACCGACGGAACACGACTCTTTTCAGGAGTAAAGTTAAGGTAAATGATCCCCCACCATTGTATCTATCATGAGAGGAAATCGAAGCAAATACGGATTATTACGGGGCTTTGGCAACTGTTCCTCGAGGAGGTAATTGGCACGTTCCTAATAATATGTCGGATTATTACGGACGATTTTGTGAGCTGCCATATTGGAAAGATTTGTTAATTCGACACAATTTGGATGTGATGCACATCGAGAAGAATGTTTATGAGAATATCATGCATACGATTTTGAACGTGGCTGGTAGGACAAAGGATAACAGGAATTCACGTTTAGACTTACGAGCTATTTGTTCTAGGAATAAGTTGCATATCAAAAGCGACGGCAAAATTCAAGTTCCGATATTTAGGTTATCATCTGAGGTGAAAACGGCGTTATTCAATTGGGTGTCATCAGAGGTGAAATTTCCTGATGGTTATGTTTCGAATCTCTCAAGATGTGTTGAGCAAGGGCAAAAGTTTACAGGGATGAAAAGTCATGATTGTCATGTGCTCATGCAACGACTATTACCCTTTGCTTTGGTCGAGGTACTTCCAAAAAATGTACATGAAAACTGTGCCATTCAAATGTGACTAGTTTGATCCCGTAATCAACAAAGGTGTCCGTTACAACAAATTTGGAGTTGTGATGTAAATGGGAGGAGAAGATACAACAAGTTAGAGTCTTTAAGCTTATCATCGCAAGCAGAGTAAGTTAGCTTCATTCCATATCCAAGGATCCAAGAGTCAGGAATCAATTGGTTAGCTACAGTGAAGATCACTTCCCGTGGGCGAATTATTGGAGGTGGAGATTTACCGTTGCAAGAAGAATCTTGTACATCTATACAAGTGCCAGAGCAAGCTACAGAGCTAGTGGTGCTTATCGATCCGAAAAACCGAGAATACGAGGATCTCCCTGTAGAAGACCTTTTGGTGCTGCCAGATGCACCTTATCCTCAGTACAAGGTTGAGGATATTCTCGTGGCTCCAAATTGCGAGAATTTACCGCAACTACATATCGATCGTCCAACTGGCACCTATTGGTACGTTCTAATTTATATATTAAATTAATAAGATTTACAAGGGGGGGGGGTCCATGTAGACCTTTTGGTGCCGCCGGATGCACCTTATGCGCAATACGAGGTTGAGGATATTCTTGTGGCTCCAAATGGCGAGAATTTGCCGCAACTACATATCGATCGTCCAACTGGCACCTATTGGTACGTTCTAATTTATATATTAAATTAATAAGATTTACAAATTTAATCTAAGTATTTATAGTTAAATAACATATAGTATCTATTAAAAAAATTTTAGGTTCTGTGTTGATAGCAAGGTGGGACGAAGCATCACAGAATGCATCAAAAGCTACTTCGTGGAGGTGACTCCAAATTGAAAATCAACACCACACTACATTCGCATAACGTGGTTCAAGATTTTCGCGGTAATTTTTTTTTAAAATAAATTTATTTTTATCTAACATATTAACTAATAACTATTAAATCCTAATTACTTTCTTTTTCTACTATCAACGTTGGAATTGGGACATCTCCATCAACGAGACTGTCCGACATGAGTTCAACCGCAAAACCATGAAGCGGCTTTGCAACACAGTCTCAGACTGGAAAACCGAGTGGGAGGTGAAGGGAGATGCACGGAAGCCCACGTTCATGACCAACGCGTGTTGGGAAGGATTGAAGAGTTACTGGGTAGACCCTACATTGGTGAGGAGAGTTGCTCAGTGTTCCGCCTCCCGAAAGACGATTGGTCCAGATGGTTACGAGTCGCAATGCCGCACACTGCGGGCCAGATGCCTTTCAGCGGAGTTGCAATACAAATAGTAAGTATTTTTAAAAATTAAATTATTTTTTGTCCAATATTAATTAATATAACTGGTTGATTCATACACATGAACACCACTCTCTTATAATTGATTCAGTTCATAAATTAGTTTGTAGAAATACATTAAGCGGTGTTTGTGGATGATGTGGTCCTTGTTCAAGGACTGTTAAAAATAAGAACTCAGATTTTATACACAAGACTGGTGGAAAATACCACATCCTCTTGTATGTGACATGTGTCCTCCCGCTCGTCTTCTGGAATCGAGGTTTACGTCAAAATTGATATTGCATCTCATTGTAATCCTCTCTCCAAAAGATCATACAGTTTCTACACATACATGTATTGTCTGATATGATAATCTGAGGCCAGTTACCAATTTCTAGATCTCATTGTACGATGTAGTTTATGTATTACCTGTAGGAAGAAATTTCTTAATGTGACCAATGAATGCATCGACATAGCTCTCATGTAAATTGTAATTTTTTTTTTGTATATTTATCAATCTAGTTGCAGTCGATAATGGTGACACGTCATCTCTCCAACCACTATACAACAGCTGCTTTGCTGCATCCAACATATTCAAACAATTTCGTGCTTTGCCATTTGATTATTCCCCCAATTTCTAGCCTCAGTAAAAAACGGAATGTCCTCCCTAAATGCATCGTTAACCATCCAAAATGTACCTACTTTATTTTCTACTAGGACTATTGTTTGACCTAAAATAAAGCAGCCAGCAATTGTCTCTTCTTACTTCTTAAGTTGCAGATGATGTGATGATCTCTAAGAGGTGCAATTCTGTCTTCTACAAAATCTTCAATCTAGAGATTGACATAATTAGACAGCTCCTTTATGTTAATGTAATTATTTAAAAAATATATATATAATATATATTATAATAAAGGATGATCCAAAAACAAAAACAAAAATCTGAATTTGTAAGATATTACGACAACTACCATTACATTATGTAGCACATATTATCACCCAATTAATTAATGGATCGTTTATCTATAAATAATAAACATATATATTAATAATGTGTATATTGGTGATTCATTTCTAATATACTTAGCATATATATAGTATATATATATCATATATCTATTGTTATATAATCAATAACTATATTTTTATCATATAAGCTCCATGAAATATATTTTTATATACAAAGAGTAAAATGTAGATAATATGGACTCATTTTAAATTTATTAGGTTATATTTTTAATATTTATGATATATCTAAAGTTATGTAACTAATTAACATATATTTATCATATAATATTTAAGAAACATATTTTTATTTACATAATATATAAGATGTTTATATAGATGGATCATTTTTGACATATTAAAGATGTTTCAAATATATTTATCGTATATCTAAATTTTGAATATTGAATTTTTGACTATTAATTTTCGGTTGTTGGAATATATGTAACATATATCAAATTAAATAACTATAATATTTAAATTACAGTTTTGAAATATGCACCACAAAAATAGTTTTTGTAGAACATAATCTATACTACGAAAGGAAGAAACATTTAAAAATTAACTTAAACTTCTTTTCTGAAATAAAATTTATACTATAAAAGGAAGAAACATTAAAAATTAACTAAAAAATTGTAAAAGTTGACATCATATGCCATGAGTAATCTATTAAAAATAGACCAAAAATTAAAAAAAAAAAATTCTATAATGATATTTTGATCTTTTATTGAGAATGCTTAATATTTCTTTTTGGAATTTGTTTCTAACAGTGAGCAAATCAAATTTCTCAAACAAACCCTGTTCCTTAAGACACTTAAACACTAGGTCTTCACTTGCAGTAACTCAACTCTCTGCAGATTGACGATCTTCAAGTAAAAGAAAACTTGTCAAAGAGAAAAAGGGCGGAAGAAACACCGTGCGTCCTATAAATTTTATGTATTTTTCTGAGGAAAATTACAATATTTATATGCGGATCCTCCCATAGCGAATTAGATATACCTCTATATATAATCTTTATATATGCAAATATATTTTATATAAAAATAATAATAAAACAAACTTCTCACAATGACTTTTTTGAGTAATCCATTTAATGAATTTTGGTATTAGAGTTTGATCTCGACCCAGTACATATAATAAATTTTTAAAAAAATTATATACTCTATGTTATCGATAAGATTTTGTCAATCCATTTGACAAAAATAAAATCACTAATTCTCACAAATTCACCTTTTTATACATTTATATATTGAAAAATTACAAGCGCAAGTTTGAGATTGACCAACCTTATAAGCTAAAGTCAATCTTTCAGAATTGTTCCTAAAAGTGGTTGTTAAAGAGTGATTATGATTCATTTCAGTAGCAGAAGAAGAAATATCACTCGCTTCACCTGAGTAAGAAGATGAGGAAACAGAGTGATACTCATGCATTATCTTTGGAAATTATCGAATATAGTCATATAACTTTATGCTCCCAACCCAGTGTACGAGTCTTGGTACTACACCGATCAGTTAATCATGTCTTGGTTACTTGGAACTCTCTCCAGAGGAGGTTCTCGGCCATGTTCGCAGTCTCACGACGTCCAAAGATATATGGGTATCTCTAGCCGAAAACTTCAACAAAAACTCAACAGCTCGAGAGTTCTTTCTGTTAACTTAATCATGAAGACTCAAGAAATCTAAGGGTCAAGTCTAAATATGTTAAAATAAAGATTTAGTATAATATTTTTAGGAGCTTATCTAAAAGTATTTCCTATTTGTTTTAAACTTGAGAGTTATCTAAGTTAGTCTATATATACATAAGAAATTGAGTTGTAATTTCTTATGAAGAATAGTGTGAGATTATTCTTAAGAGTTGTAAGATTAAGCTTTGAGTTATTTGCTAATAAATAAATAAGTCTTTATTATTGTGTGTGTGTTTACAAGGAATTGATTTAACAAATTGGTATCAAAGCATAGTTAAATCAAATCAAGAAATTAGGTTTGAGAAATCGAAGAGAATATGGGAGAGCTAGTTCCAACAACGAAACAGAGAGAGTAGTTCAAGCTCGATTCAATGTCCAATGTTGAACGCCATCAACTACACCATGTGGTCTATGAGAATGAAGTTAACCTTAAAGGTACACAAGGTTTGGGAGGTTGTCGAAGGAAGCAAAGATGAGGAAAAGAATGTTTTGGCAAAGGCACTTCTATTCCAAAGTATACCGGAAACTCTTATCTTACAAGTAGGAGATCTCGAAACTTCACAAGAGGTATGGGAAGCAATAAAATCACGACACTTGGGGGCTGAGAGAGTAAGAGAAGCTAGGTTACAAACACTAACAGCTGAGTTTGATAGATTAAAAATGAAGGAGACGGAAACTATTGATGGTTTTGTAGGAAAAATCTCAGTGTTATCATCAAAATCAGCTGCACTAGGAGAAACAATTGCCGAATCAAAGCTTGTGAAGAAAATCCTTAATAGTCTTCCACAAAGAAATTATATACATATCATCGCTGCCCTTGAACAAGTCTTAGACTTAAAGAACACAAGCTTCAAGGATATAGTTGGAAGACTAAAAACGTATGAGGAAAGGATTTGTGAAGAGGAGCAAGAAGATGACCAAGGGAAAGTTCTATATACTAATGATGAGCAACAAGACAATGGTGGACGTGGTAGAGGTAAAAGTCAAGGTAGTCGTTGTCGAGGGAGAGGGAAAAACAATGGTGAAAAGAAAGATTATTTACAAATAATCTGTTTTCGGTGTGATAAGATAGGTAATTTTGCTTCCAAGTGTCCCGATAGGCTTCTCAAGCTTCAAGAGACATATGAACATACAGAAGATGGGGAAGACACCCACGAGAGAGAGGAGTTGATGGTACAAGAGGTTGTCTTCCTTAACGAGAAGAATGTGGAACCAAAGAATTATGAGAATTCCTTGGTGGAAGATAATATTTGGTACTTAGATAATGGAGCTAGTAATCATATGACTGGATGTCGAGACTACTTTTATAATCGTGATGAGAAAGTTACTGGAAAAGTAAGGTTTGGAGATGATTAGAGAGTATATATTAGAGGAAAAGGTTCGATTATTTTTGAGAGTAAGGAAGGGAAGCAAAATATTTTTAAGGATATCTACTATATACCGGATTTGAGGAGTAATATCATGAGTCTTGGACAAGCTACTGAGGTTGGATGTGAATTCCATATGAAAGGAAAGACCTTGAAGATGCTAGACAAGGAAGAAACTTAATGATAAAGACAACAAGATCCAAAAACAGGTTGTATAAGGTCCGAATGGAGGTAAAATCGTCGAGTTGTTTTCAAGCGATTCATCTTAGTGAATCAAACAAATGGCATGCACGATTAGGACACATCAACAATGAGGTTATGAGGAGTATGATAAACAAATTCATGGTAAAAGGGTTGCTGCAGATAAAAATTGAGAAAGAAATTTGTGGATCATGTTTGCTTGGGAAACAAGCAAGAGGAAAGTTCCCTAAGTCAACTTCTTTTCTAGCCAATGAAAGATTGGAGCTTATTCATGGAGACCTTTGTGGACCTATTACTCCTCCACCAGAGGCTAGAAACAGGTATATATTTATCTTAATTGATGATTTCTCTAGGTATATGTGGATCTTTCTCCTAAAAGATAAGAAGGAAGCTTTTGAAAAATTATATATTTGTCTTAATTGATGATTGCTCTAGGTATATGTGGATCTTTCTCCTAAAAGATAAGAATGAAGCCTTTGAAAAATTCAAAATTTTCAAAGCAATTGTCGAATAAGAAGTAGAGTTGTCGATCAAAACATTCCAAACTAATAGAGGATGTGAGTTTATATCTCATGAGTTCAAAGCATTCTACGATGCATAAGGAATTAAGAGGCATCTTACAACTTCCTATTCTCCTCAACAAAATGGAGTAGTTGAAATGAGAAATCGAACTCTTCTTGGAATGACTCGGAGCATATTAAAACACATGGATTTGCTAAACTATTTATGGGGGTAAACAATAAGACATTCAACTTATATCATAAATAGAGTGGCAACAAGTTCTTTGATTATCACAACTCCTTACAAAGTTTTTAAGGGAAAGAAATCGTATATCGGACATATACATGTGTTCGGATGTATTGGATATGAGAAGATTAAATCCTCACATCTCAAGAAGCTTGATGATAGGTCTCGAAAATTGATTCACCTCGGAACGGAACCAGGATCTAAAGCTTATAGGATGCTTGATCCTACAAGTCACAAGATCGTTGTTAGTAGAGATGTTGTTTTTGACGAAGAAAGCAATTGGAAGTATGAAAGAAAGGAAGAGGAAGAGGACTATGATGGTATTAATTCTTTGAGAAATCAATACTAATGTCCCTAATATTCCCGAATAGACAACTTCACAAAGAAGGAAGAAAGTGATGATGATATTGTGTCTGAGAAAGAAGACTCACAAGAAGGAATCGTAAGTAATCAAGATTATGAAGCTCTTAGAAGATCAACTCGACAGAAACAAGGCCAAACTATCTAGAAGATTATGTAATCTTGGCTGAGAATTACTTACAATTTATGATGAACCTTGGAGCTTCGAAGAAGCAAAGAATGACAGAGTTTGGTTAAGAGCTTGCGATGATGAGATTTCGTCGATTGTCAAAAACAAGACTTGGAATCTTGTTGATCTTCCTATTGGAGTTAAACCTATAGGTTTAAAGTGAGTGTTTAAGGTCAAGAAGAATGCAGATGGAAGTATTAACAAACATAAAGCAAGGTTAGTAGCCAAAGGATACATTCAAAAACATGGGATAGATTACGAAGAGGTGTTTGCTCCAATTGCTAGAATAGAGAGAATATGTTTCATAATAGCTTTTGCAGCATTACATGGGTGGGAGTTACATCATTTAGATGTGAAGACTGCATTCTTACATGGTGAGCTAAAAGAAGAAGTTTATGTAGCTCAATCGGAAGGATTTATCTCAAAGGGTAATGAAATCAAAGTCTAAAACTAAGTAAGGCTTTATATGGATTAAAGCAATCTCCTAGGGCTTGGAACAACAAGTTGAATAAGATCCTTAGAGAATTACACTTCAAGAAGTGTACAAAAGAGTCATCACTATATCGAAGAAAAGTGAAGGACAACTTCTCTTTGTAGCAGTTTATGTAGATGATCTTTTGGTTACAAGTTCCAGCTTGGAACTCATCTTAGAATTCAAAGAAAGCATGTCCGGAAAGTTTGAGATGGGTGATCTTGGGAAGCTTACTTATTATCTCGGGATAGAAGTAATTCAAGAAAATGAGCATATAGTTCTCAAACAAGAAATATATGCAAAGAAAATCTCAGAAGAAGCTAAAATGGACGAGTGTAACTCATGTCACATACCTGGATTCCGGTTTAAAGCTATCAAAATCTGAAGACGAGAAGAGCATTGATGCTAGAGAATACAGAAAACTCATCGGATGTCTAAGGTATCTACTTCACACTAGACCCGATTTATGTTATAGTGTGGGAGTCTTAAGTCGATATATGACCAATCCAAAGGAGTCACATGGTGCAGCCTTGAAACAAGTCTTAAGGTATTTAAAAGGTACACTCTCTTATGGTCTCGTTTATAACCAAGGAAGCAAAGAAGGCTTGAAAGGTTTTAGTGATAGTAGTTATAATGTTGATTTTGATTATGGAAAGAGCACAACCGGTCACATTTTCTACTTTAATAATTGTCCAATTACTTGGTGCTCTCAGAAGCAAAAAATTGTTGCCTTATCTTCGTGTGAGACATAATTTATGGCAGCACGGAAGGAGCCAAACAAGCGGTATGGCTTCAAGAACTTCTTGACGAGATAACGAACAAAGAGAGTGGTAAAGTAATGATCATGATGAGTCAAGGGCACGGAATTTAAACTATGATGATCCAATTTTGTGTCATTCGGTCGCTGAGACTCAACAAGTCGAAGCCTTTCTTGCAAAGTAGAGATATTTAGTTCTAAGGACTGAATCATTTGGGAGATTTGGTCGCTAGAGTAATGATCAGAGATAGGATATTTTAATTCATTCAAGTTTTTCAAACTCGTCTTCTTCACTTTCTTCTTAGGATTACTCATTTCTTTGTGTTTTTTCTTGTTCATGAACCCATAAAGATCGAAGCTTTTCTTGTGTCTCTGGGCTTCGTTCAACTGACTATATCTCAAAGCAATGTCTCTCACTTTCTGTCTGTCCTCAGGCCATGTCGTAAGTTCACCGTCTGGTCCGTAATAGACAACGCAGACTTCGATTTCACAGAGAGTGCAAAGCTCGGAAGCTTTCTTAAAGATGGTATTAAGTCTGTTGTTCAAACTAGTGGGAGCGAGTGAATAAGAAGAAGAAGACGAATTGGAACAAGAGGAAGAAGCAAAAGATCGCATGGTGATCGATACTCTTAAGACAAGCTCTTGGTTTTCTCGTTCGGATCAACGAAGAAGAAGAATGATACTGTGAATTAAGAAACAAAACAAATGTATATATAGAGTTTCAGGTTTCGACTGATTAAAAACTGCAGTTTCAGTCCAGCTCATGGGTGAATCGCGTAATGATTCATCTGTTGTTTTAGATTCGATTTCCATATTTTGCAAAGTTTCTGTAATTAATAAATTGAGCCGTTGTGGCCTATTAAAATGGAAATATATACCTCGGGGTAATCCAACTTAAGTCGTGACCGTTGGATTGAACACGTGTCAGTAGAGGAAAAGAGGAGAAAAACCTAGTAACACGTGTTAGTGTGTCGCAATGTAAGAACAGTTAAAAAAGACCGTTGGATTGTAACACGTGTCAGTAGAGGAAAAGAGGAGAAAAACCTAGTACATGGGTTCACCTTCTTAAGGTGTCGACGATGTAATGATCTCTAAGTTCATTGAGAGTGCAATAGCTTTCTTTTGATAAAATCTTCAATCTCAGATATTGTCATAATTAGACAACACTTGTTATCTTTGTCATGTAGAACCTTATCTTTTCTGCTTATCAACTCCTAGGTTAGTGCATATGCTCTTGTGATCAATTCCAAATCATAACTTTTATAATAATTTTCATCAGATATATGATAAAACGAAACAAAGTAGATATTTTAGCTCTCTTTGAAACACATGCGCAAAGGTGATAGAGCAAGAAAGATATGTGATGGTTTGGGGTTCAATAACTCCTTCCGAGTTGACGCGCTTGGTCAAGGCGGTGGCTTGTGGCTCCTCTAGAAGTCTGATCTTGGGACCATCATTGTGATTGAATCCGCAAACCAACTTATTCATTCAAAAATGGTGACGAGTTTGGAAACTTTTCACTTAATCGTAGTATACGCTGCTCCTTAGTAGTCGACGTAGTATGTAGAATTAAGCTTGAACACAGTAATTTACGGAGCAAGTTACTTAATAGATAAGATATAGTTTGTTGTGTTAGGAGTTATCTAGTCATACCTTTTCCTAGTAGATTTAGGAAGACTTTATGTTGTCTATAAAAGGGAGATAGCAAAGTGTGGTATAATCTAAGAGTTTAAGGTTAGAGACTTCAGTTTTTTAGAGAGTTTTATAAAGCAATAAAGAGAGTGATTCTTTATTAATCGTTTGAGTTTATAATCGATACTTTAAGTTCTTCAATTGGTATTAGAGCTAGGTTTGTGATCAAGGAGGAGACTAATTCACGAAGGAAAAGTTAAACGAGAGGTTTGACAAATCAATGGGCGACGAGAAAGCCTTGGTTCCGATGGAGGGAGCCAAAACCAGAGGAGGCTCTTCCTCTGTAGCATGTCCAATGTTAACTGCAACAAACTACACCGTTTGGGCCATGAGAATGAGAGTATGTCTCAAAGTACATGAAGTATGGAAGGTAATTGAGGCTGAACTTGATGATAAGATAAAAAACAATATGGCAATGGCGCTTTTGTTTCAATCCATACTGGAAGCTCTTATTGTACAAGTTGGAGAATTAGACACGGCAAAAAAGGTATGGGAAGCCATCAAAACTCGAAACTTAGGGGCTGAACGTGTGAAGGAGACTAGGTTACAAACATTGATGTCCAAATTCGACCATCTTAAGATGAAGGATGGCGAAACAATTGATGAATTTGTTGGCAATCTAACCACAATTTTGTCTCAATCTACCTCTCTAGGAGTAATCATAGAAGAATCAAAGTTGGTTAAGAAGTTTCTCAAGTGTTTACCTAGAAAGAAATACATACTTATGGTTGCATCCCTTGAACAACTCTTGGATCTTAAAACTGCAAGCTTTGAGGATGTTGTAGGTCGTTTAAAGGCTTATGAAGAGAGAATTCTCAAAGAAGAAGAGGAAATTCAAGAAGATCAAAAACAGTTGATGTATTTGGAGCAACAAAACCAAATGAGAAACACGATTGAAGGATTAAGAGGAAGAGGTAGAGGAGGACGATCACGTGGAAGAGGTTGAGGTAGAGGTAATGGAGATCGAGATCTATCGAAAGTTATGTGCTATCAGTGTGATAAACTAGGGCATTATGCTTCTAGATGTCCGGATCGTTTGCTTAAACTACAAGAGACTCAAGAAGAAAGTGTTAGTGGAGACACACAAGACGCGGATGATCTCTTTATGCATGAGGTGATTTATTTAAACGAGGAGAATTGTGTACCAAGTAAATTTGAGACATCTAATGTAGAGAATACTTGGTATCTTGTTCATCTTGGAACCGAACCCGGGTCTAAAGCTTATTGATTACTTGATCCGGTTTCTCAAAAAATTATAGTAAGTAGAGATGTGGTGTTTGATGAAGCAAAAAATGGAATTGGAATCATAAAGCTTCAGAGGAGAGTCAGGTCGGAAGTTTTGAGATTATGATTAGGAGTAATGAGACAAAAACCAAGTCCGATGGAGATGATCATCAAGACCACGAAGATGTTATGACCAAAGACGAAACCGAGGAGACCAACGAACAAAACGAGGATGCGGTTTCGGATGAGACTTCATCTGGTGAAGTCTTGAGAAGATCTCAAAGGCACGTTTCAAGACCAAAACATCTTGATGATTATGTCTTGATGTCCAAAATTGAAGGAGAAAAACTACTATTGTGTTTAGACGATGAACCTAGGAATTTCAAAGAAGCAAAAGAATTAAAGGTATGGATTCTTGTATGTGAAGATGAAATTAGGTATATTATCAATAATGAAACTTGGGAACTAGAGGAGCTCCCAGTAGGTGTCAAGCTCATAGGACTTAAATGGGTATAAAAAATCAAACGTAATTCCGATGGAAGCATCAACAAGTATAAATCAAGACTTGTTGCCAAAGGATATGTGCGAAAGTATGGAATTGATTATGAAGAAGTGTTTGCACCGGTTGCAAGATTTGAAACAATTCACCTTCTTGTTAATCTATACGCTTTAAATGGATGGGAGATACATCATCTTGATGTGAAAACGGCTTTCCTTAATGGAGATTTAAAAGAAATTATTGACGAGTTCAAAGGAGAAATGGCAACTAAATTTGAGATGAGTGACTTAGGGAAGCTAACTTACTATCTTGGAATAGAAGTAAGACAACTTGAAGGTGGAATAACGTTATCACAAAAACGTTATGCTCAAAAGATTCTTGAAGACTTGGGAATAGATGATTGTAACATTTTTCATATACCAATGGAGTCGAGGTTAAAACTATCAAGAGCCATTCAAGAAAAGGAAATTGATGACACGGATTATAGAAGGAAGGTTGGTTGTCTTCAATATCTTTTACATACAAGACTGGATTTGTCATATTGTGTTGGAGTTTTGAGTAGATATATGCAAAGTCCAAGAGAATCACATGGAGCTGCCATGAAACATTGTTTAAGATACTTGAAGGGCACAATCACCCTCGGATTATCCTTCATGAGATCTCACACACAAGTACCAAGCTTAATCGGGTATAGTGATAGTAGTCACAATATAGATCCGGATGATGGAAGAAGTACAACTGGGCACATCTTCTATCTAAGCGAGAGTCCGATTACTTGGTGCTCGTAAAAGCAAAAAACCGTTGTCTTGTCTTCGTGTGAAGCTGAGTTCATGGCTGGAACTGAAGCTTCAAGACAAGCAATTTGGCTTCAAGAATTACTAAGTGAAATCATGGATATATTTAGCGAAGTTATGAGGAGTCTATTACAGGTTATATTTAGCATGTGATACATGTGTACACCGAGTAGAGCTTGAACGAGTAGAGCTTGAAGTGGACTTTGAGGTGGTAGTTGGTTTGCTATCGACAAAAGTTGATGTTTCTCACCTTTTGTCCTTCCTAGCATGATTGTGCTATGGCTTGATATTCAAGGATTGGTTTATCTGAATCTCATATATTTATAGGAAAGCTAACATGAAGCATATAATTTAGCAAATTTTGCTTTTGTATTGTCCTTAAGCTTTCATTCTTTCGAATATCCTCGTGATGAATGTCGCATCTTGCTTGATGATGTTGCAGGAGTTGCTCGTTCTTTCTCTGTAATTATGTGGGAAAGACTTTTATTTAATACATTTTGGGGATTGACCCCGTTTCAGGATCAAAAAGAAATTGTATTCTCAATTAATATTTACTGATGTAAACAGAATTGTCATTGTTCTAAGTTGTATTTCAAAGATGGAGAGTCTCTGTAGAACCTTGTGCAAAAACAACACTTAAAAATATACACCTTTGTATTCATTAAATACATTTTATCACAAAACTCACTTTTTGACATATAAATATAAACTAGTATATTTTGACATATATATATATATATGTGAATGAATATTCATAGGGATGTATTAAAATGAGCATTTGGAGTTATTCAAATTTTAATAAGATTTGTCGAGAACATGTGGTATGGTGGTAGTAGTTACTTTACAAATCCTCAAACATTGGGGTTCGATTCCTGCCGATAGAAGAGGAATAAAAAATAGATTTTAAGGTATATATTTTTGTTATGAATTGAGTTTTATTTAAAAAATAAGGTTGACAAAAAACTTTTATATAAGATTTTAAATGAGTTTGATATTTTGGGTGAGTTCAATGTAGTTGTTATAATTTGGAACTGAAATCTCATGTGATTTGGGTTTTTGTATTTATAATTAAAACAATATTCCAAAATTCTCTTAAATTCTTGCAGATATTAAAATTTTAATATTTAAAACATTTTCAATAGTAATAGAATTTAAAAGGATTTTAAATACCACTAGTACAACTAACACTGAATTTTAAGAGACATTTACAAATCCTATGTTCAATAACACTGAAATTTAAGTGATATTTTAAAATTAATATTGAATAACACATAATTTGTTATTTTAACTAAAATCACCAGAGATCGAGTCCCCCTACCTACATTATGTAGGAATTTGGCTTTTGGGTCGTTCAGTTATGGCCCAATTAATCTGCTTTTGATAAATAAATAAAAAAACTAAAATCACTCCAAATATTCAGTCTAATACACCCTCCTTAACAAATATCTGGGTGTTGTTCATTGTTGGTGCAGATATCAAGCAAGCTTTTCTATCATCACTCTCATCTACCCTCTATCCGTATGTATTAGCCCTAGATTTTTTCTTTGGATGATTTTTTCATTTTTTGTTTATAGTTTTGGAAATATAATAACCACATAAGAATATATTAAAATTCGGTTTAGATTGGTCTATATATCTCCAAATTTAGTTCCAAATAAATATTTGAAATGTTAATCAATCTAGATTTAAACTCATTTCGGTTTTTAATTGGTTTGATTTTAAATAGTTGCTTGTAATCAAACACTCGAACATAACCAATTGATATCATTCATATTATAAATCTTGTCCAATGTTCATAATCCATAAACTGATAATACAAAATCCAAACTCCAAACTAAAAATAACTGATTACTAAAATTATGTATTATTGTTTGTATACTCAATATATTGTTGCCAACTTGCCATGTAAATGAGAAGGATAATGGGACCTACAATAAGAAACGCGTCCACAATTATCATTCAAAACGCAGCATTTCGTAATCTTTATGTCCTTCATCTTCCAGTTATAAATATACTTCTCAATTCGTTTTTTCTTTAAGCCCTAGAAAAAAAAGATGAAGGAAAAAACAGCAAAGAAGTTGAGGATGACGACTTGCGTTGACGATTTCGATGATGAGTTTTGATCTAACGCCTTACAGTGGGGGATCTACGACTGTCCGATGGGACTTGTTCTCCTCTCTCATCGGATTGTCATCTGAAAGGTCAAAGACCAAATCCTGGTTATGGATCTAGATCCCAATGCAGATCCGGTTTTGGAAGTAAAGAGGTATGGATCTGGATACGGTGGCTAGAAGGAGATTGAATACAGTAGGAGACCTGAAATTAATCTTGATTTTTGATCATTTAGTTAGCTTTATAAATAGAAAGAATACAACTTTTTCTTCTCATGATCACTTGTTATTAAAAATTCACTTTTATTGCATACATATTTAGGACATATAACTACAAGTCTACAATATGGAAAATTTACAAAACAAGATAGACGTAACTTAAACTACCACAAAAATGGAAGATTCATATTGAACATATAGATGTGAATGTTTAAATCTTTGATTGTTGTTGATCATAGTTTCGATTTACTCATGTTATTGCAGAAATCAAGCAAGCTTTTCCAACCATGACTTGACAAAGCCTGATGAAATGGATCTTCATGCTGTGTTTCTTGTTGTACATCAAGAAGGCCACTTAACAGACGTGGATCCTGTAATTCTTGGATATGTGGCCGATCCAAAGACGATCCCTGAATTAAGGAGAAGAACAGTAAATGAGATTCTCTATGCCAATGTATTTTTTTTGAAAATATGGAGAGATTTATAAACTTTGAGGTTGACTAACCTTTGAAGTCAATTCTTTAGAATTGTTCATATCTGTGGTTGAAGTGTGACAATGATTAATTTCAATACAAGGAGAAGTATTATCACTTTCTTTACCCTTAAACTGTACTTTGCAGATTGTATATGTAATCTCCTGTACAAATCAAAACAGCGAATTCAATCAACTCAACAAGAATACGATAGATCTGAGACTCAACTTAGTTTGTGACAATTTTTGTGTGAATAAATGGAGTTATAGAAGTGATTTTTGATGGAAGCAGCAAACAAAGGAACTACTTACCTGAGCAGGAGACGAGGAAACAGAGTGGTACTCATGCATAACCCAATCTGAGTTGGATCCTTTAACATTCTTATTCCAGTGAAACACCAAAACCCTTTTCTCTCCGATCTTTTCACGGGGACTTCTTCTTGAGCTCTTGCTCATAATATTCCTGGTAACTCCAGTTATCTTCCAATAGCCAGACTTTGTTTGTCTACTTTGTCGCTCACCTCTCTTATACTTGTTTTCCTTGCGACTGAAGAAATACCAAACCTTATCTTCTGATTTGATCTTTGACTGCACTTGAATTTTGAAAAAAGAGAGGGAAAAGATAAATCAAGACAGATCTGATTCAATAGAATAGTAGTGATCGATTATGTATCTAAAAAAAGACTTACAAGGTAGATCGCAAGGATCGAAACTGTAGATATCGAGTGTGTTTATCACTTCATCGAAATTGCTTGAGGTATCACCAAGGTTTTTGAGCCGAAGGTAATGGTCGAAAATCTCGTTGTCTGTTGGCGAGAATCTATAACCCACAGGATTCACCATTGTTAGGAATCGTATGTTAAATTTGAGACAACAATTTTGAATAATAAAAAAAAAACACTAGAGAAGAGAAACAAAAAATGGAAGAGAGAACTTTATCCTAAGTCGTAGGTCTGCACACGACCAATGTTGAAGATATGTATTTATAGCAAGAACCAGATATTTTAAAACGGCCGTAGATTAGAACACGTGTCAAGAATCTATAGTCTAAAGTTTAACCATGGTTTAGACTTTTAGGATAGGCGAGAGTATCGTCGTTTAAATTATGACCGTTGGATCGTATAGCGTGTTGTAAACTGAGACATCGCGGCCGTTGAAACATTCGCCATTCGAAATTTTTAATGAAAGAAATACAAGTTGACCTTAAATAAAGCCTCTTACTTGTTACGAAAGTAGGCAATGTTTCTCGGTTACTAAGCAGCCACTGGGCCTGACCCATCTTAAATTGCCGATGATGCAATGATCTCTAAGAGGTTCAATGGCTTTGTTTGGATGATTTCCTAAAGATGGTTCGACTACAATTTGTCAACTACTATAAGTTCATAATAGCAGGCAGCAGCGCCAAAAATTGTTTTAACATAATTTTGTGAAATGTTTTCATATAATAATAGTTATCTATTGTTAATATATGATATATTTTTGTAAAATATGATTAGTTAGAAGTTAATTTAATATCACTATCATAACAACTAAAAATTTATATGGTTATGTAATAAAGTGTGAGTATTTTTATATATAAACACAATTGCATATTTAAAGAGTTAATTAGACGAATATTAATACATAGAAAATTAATTAGCAAATTAGCATAAAAACTAAAAACAGTAGAATCTAAGATAGTATCAATGACAAGAAGAGCCAAAAAAACAAGTAGTCTAGTTAGCTTGCTTCTGATTTAGTTAGGCATGAAGTATTGAGTTCAAATCTCATCATGTCCCTGACAAGACTTTGATTAAATCAGCTAGATCATCAAAACACTTCTCAAAAGCATCGAAACGAGCATCCAATTTCGTATCCACGGAAGCGATTCTCTTCTCCGCTTCATGGATTTGCGATTTCATCAGCTCCTTAGAATCCATCAACGATTCCTGACAAAATGACGAGGATCTCATTTTCGGCATTGTCGCGAGGTTCGATTGGAATCTGATACCTTTGATATAATCAAAACGTAACTCTTCAATCAAACAATTTGTATTACTGTAAATTAATCCAATGTTCACTACAAACAAAAAATTCAATGGCTCACCTTCAGAATCTAATGAACAAATAATAGATTCATGAGAGGGATGATCCAAGATTCATCAACAGAAAGAGGAAGAAGCTGAATACAACTTGTAACAACAAACTAACGACAAATTATTCAATTGCTAAACTTCAGCTTTTATCATCAATTCCTTGTTTTGAGCTCGTTTTCATCTGAGCCGTCCATCTTTACTCTCATTATAGTCGTACACGTGTCCCTTGTGCCACATCCTTGTATCAAATCCTGCCTCTTTAAACAACCATGTCCTCATGGTTGAAATCAGAAAAACGTTGTAGCAAATCAAACAAAAATTCCCATGTAGCCGATGTTTCATCTTCATTGCACCACTTGACAAGCACCTGATAACGGCTTTGTTCTGGCGCTGAACCATCTTACGTTCGAGAATAGGCTCAGGTTCCCTAATCAATGCATTAGGAACAGCCAAAGGTAACACAGAACTTGTAAGCTGACTCCCGACATGCTGCTTTAGTTAAGACACACGGAAAACATGATGGACTCTCGGCGTTTCAGGCAATGCAAGCTTATAAGCGACTGCACCACATCTTTCTATGACCCTGTAAGGACCATAATACTTAGGTGTGAGCTTCTGATTTGCACGCCTGACCACAGAGCCTTGTCTATAAGTTTGGAGTTTCACATAGACCAAATCCCCTATAACAAAACTACTTTCAGAATGTCGGCGATTAGCTGCTTGTTCCATCCTATGTTGAGCATGTAACAAATGACACTTCAAAATCAATAACATTTTCTCCCTTTCTTGTAAGCTCCGAGCAAGGACAATCACTTTCGACTCGCCGGGTAAGTAAGGAAGATGTTGTGGTGGAGGTTGACCGTAAACAGCTTCAAAAGGTGTCATTTGAGCAGCTGAATGAAAGGTAGAATTATACCGAAACTCAGCCAGAGTGATCCACTTAGACCAGAGATTAGGGCAATCACTACACATACATCGCAGATACGTCTCTAGGCATCAATTCACCACATTTGTTTGGCCGTCACTTTGAGGATGATAGGCACTAGAAAACTGCAAAGACACACCTTGAAGTCGGAATAATTCATTCCAAAACTCACTCAGAAATATTGCATCTCTGTCAAATATAATATTGTTAGGCAAACCATGTAATTTGAAAACCTGATCCAAGAAAACCTAAGCCACAGACAATGCAGTGTAAGGGAGGTTCATAGGAATTAAATGAGCAGCTTTAGTGAATCTGTCAACAACCACAAAATTAATAGTCTTTCCAAAAGAAAGAGGAAGACCATCGATAAAGTCCATAGAAAGGTCAGTCCACACAGCATTAGGAATAGGCAACGACTGTAATAAACTCAAAGATGTTGTAGTATCATACTTACAGGTTTGGCAAACCACACAACACCGGATAAAGCTCTGAATGTCTTTGGACATGCCTTTCCAATAGAACAAGCTCTTCACCGTTGCTGAGTGGCGTCTCTACCTGAATGACCACCAACGCTAGAACAATGTAGCCATTCGAGAATAGCAGTCTTCAGCTCAGGAGCAGCATGTACCACCACTTTATTCTTTGTGCATAATGTTTCTTACTTTTGGCATCAGCTGTTAAAGCAGAAATGATGCTTTGGCTCACGACATCATTTACATAAGCCTCTTGTATTCTTTTCAAAAAGTCACACTCCAAAACTAATAAAGCCATATACAGAATTTCAGAACCATCTACTCTTGAAAGAGTATCAGCCACGAGATTCTCTTTGCCTTCTTTATAATGAATCTCATAATCGAATTCCAATAGCTTCGGAAGCCACTGCTACTGAATAGGAGTGTTCAGTCTTTGCTCCAACAAATATTTCAAGTTATTTTGATCAGTCTTGATAATAAAATGACCATATAGCAGATAATGTCTCCACTTTTTATCTACAAACACCACAGCCAACAACTATTTCTCGTAAATGGATAAATGTAATTGTTTGCGTTTCAAATGTCTGCTAATATAAGCCAAAGGATGACCATCTTGCATCAGTACAATGCCAATTCCTTGACCACTAGCGTCAGTTTCCACCACAAAAGGTCTATCAAAAAGAGGTAAGGCAAGAACCAGAGTTGTACATAGAGCCTTTTTCAACTGCTCAAACGATATTTGGACTTCTTCTAACCACACAAAACCATCCTTCTTTGTGAGCAATGTTAGAGGACGTGCAATACATCTAAAACCCTTCATGAACCGCCTACAATATCCGGCTAATTCCTAAAACCCTCGCACTTGCTTCAAATTATTTGGAACAGGCCAATTAACCACCACAAAAAGCTTAGCCGAATCAGTAAAAATTCATGTGGCTTCAATAAAATGGCCAAGATATTTAACTCTACTAGTAGAAAAAGAGAAAATAAACTATGTTTCCGCATGGTTGTAAACACTTGGCGCAAGTGATCAATGTGATCATATAAGGATCGGCTGTATATCAAAATATCATCAAAAAAGATGAGAACAAATTTCCGCAGAAACTTCTGAAAAACTAAGTTCATCAAGCCCTGAAATGTAACCGGTGCGTTCGTTAAACCGAAGGGCATCACCAAATACTCAAAGTGTCCACAATGAGTCTTGAAAGCTATCTTATAAACATCTTCCAAACCCATACGAACTTGATGATAGCCTGCACGTAAATCAATCTTGGAATATATGCTTGACCCTCCCAATTCATCCATTAAATCTTTGATTAAAGGTATAGGAAATTTATTTTTCACTGTCAACTTATTCAAACCCTTATAGTCAACGCATAATCTCCAAGAACCATCTTTTTTTTTACCAAAACCACAGGAGAAGCAAAAGCACTACCACTAGGTTTAATGGTTCCAGCTTTCAACAATTCATGTACCAGTTTGTCAATTTCATTTTTTTTTGAGAAAGAGAGTACATGTACGGTCTTTGATTAATAGGATTAACACCATCCACCAATTGAATTTTGTGATTATGGTTGTCACGAAATGGAGGTAGACTAACTGGTTCTTGGAAAATGTCATCAAATTCGTCCACAAGCGCCAAAATCTGAGGTATGGATTTTGAAAAAGTCAGGTCCGAAGATACCAAAAATAAAGAAAAAGGATCGGTTTCAAATTCCTCAACCACACATAGCATAGACAGCTGAGCTTCCTCACTGCAATTTCTACTTAAATTGGAAGCTTTAGTAGAGCGCACAGAACCTTCCTGGATTCCATGTAAAACCACACGTCTATTACCCCACTTAAACTTCGTAGACAGCTTCTTGAAATCCCAAGTGATAGGTCCTAACTTTTCCAACCATTGTATTCTTAATACAGCATCAACACCTCGTAAAGGAATAATCATGAAATCCTCAGTGAAACTTGTGCCCTGAAAATCCTACTGAAAATTATGGACTTTAGCCTTTACCACCACTTTTCCACCGTCAGCCACTCTGACTGTAGCATTATCACTAGGCAAAAACTTACATCCCAACTTTAGAGCCGTTTGATAATCTATGAAATTGTGTGTTGATCCCGAATCCAACAACATATAGAGATTATTCTTGTTATGAATACATTTCACTCTCATAGTATTATAAGTAGCAATACCTGAAAGAGCATTTAAAGAAATTTGTGGTAGAACTGTCAGTGCAACCAAATCTTCTTTATCCTCTTCCTTGATGATTACATTATAATCATCCTCTTCGCTATAATCCATCACAAATAATTGTGCCTTCTTATGGGTTTTAGCATATTCCACATTGAACTGCTCATCACAGTAAAAACACTGATTCTTGGCTTTTCTCTCATTAAACTCTGCAGTTGACAGAAACTTCCTTGGCTGGAAATTTTGATTTCTTTGTTGAAACATAGGTTACTTCTGTGGAAATATAACATCCTTCTTTGTTGTTAAATTTCTTTTAGAAGACGCAGGAGGTTTATAACCATTCGAAGTCGCAAAATGTTTACCCTATGGCCTCCCATATTCATAATATCGGCCCAAGGTAAAACATTCCTTCACAGATTGTGGTTTAAACATCTTCACCCTCATCTGCGTCTATGTACACAAACCAACCAAGTACATACGAACGAGAATGTCTTCTTCCAGTTTCACACGATTGCGAATACTCTTGAACTTAGTATGATACGCCACTATTCCCTCCGTTTCCTGCAATTCTTTCAACTCAGCCACTGGATCTTCCCAAAGATCCTCAAACCGTTCAAGTAACAATTCTTTATAAGAAAGCCACGACTTCAAAATAATATGACCAAAATTAGAATTCTTAACAGATTGATGCCATTGAGCAGCTATATCTTCCATATGCATCGTAGCCATATTCACCTTAACTTCCTCCGGTGTATTATCAATTTCAAAGAATTGTTCTACTTTGAATAACCATTCTTTGATCTTATCATCATGAAATCGTGGAAAATCAATTTTAGCTAACCTCGTCATTCCATGAACGTTGCGCGATTGACCAAATTGTGATCCTGGAGAATTTCTTTGAGAAAATCGAAGAGTGTCTTGTTCCGAAACTCTCCCTGACAAGACCTTGATTAAATCAGCTAGATCATTAAAACACTTCTCAAAAGCATCGAAACGAGCATCCAATTTTGTATCCACGGAAGCGATTCTCTTCTCCGCTTCATGGATTTGCGATTTCATCAGCTCCTTAGAATCCATCAACGATTCCTAACGAAATGACGAGGATCTCATTTTCGGCATTGTCGCGAGGTTCGATTGGAATCTGATACCTTTGATATAATCAAAACGTAACTCTTCAATCAAACAATTTGTATTACTGTAAATTAATCCAATGTTCACTACAAACAAAGAATTCAATGGCTCACCTTCAGAATCTAATGAACAAAGAATAGATTCATGAGAGGGATGATCCAAGATTCATCAACAGGAAGAGGAAGATGCTGAATACAACTTGTAACAACAAACTAATGACAAATTATTTAATTGCTAAACTTCAGCTTTTATCTTCAATTCCTTGTTTTGAGCTCGTTTTTATTTGAGCCGCGCTCATTATAGTCGTACACGTGTCCCTTGTGCTACATCCTGTATCAGGTTGATAGTTTTTACATATTAAATTTGCTGCCCACTTTAGAGCTAGATTCGCCTAAAATGTTAGAACCCACCAGCAACTTGCATTCGGAGGAATGAGAGAGGACACAAAGTGAGGATATTATGTCTCGTCGTGAGTCCGAGGGCAGTCAAATGGAGCCTACCGACAAACCAGCCGATGAGGAAGCGTTGGTAACCTACCAACATCAGAATTGCCGGATCACAAATTTTTAGCAATGATATCAGTATCATAATCGCCGAATTATAGATTCTAAAGGCAATTGATATTTGAAGAAACTCAATTTGTGTAACTCCTAAGATCAAGTAGAAGTCATTTGTGCAAGGTATGTTTTACGGTTTCCTATACATTTGGCTCTCAGTTTTAGAAGAATTATGTTATATGCATAAGATATCTTGAATATGTGTAGTTTTAATCTAAATATAATGTCTCTGAATAATCATGATGCAAAAAAATATGTGTACCTGTGTTTTCTTGTAGATTGTTGGAATATCAAAACAAAATTATATTTTTGTATATTGATCACTTCAAAATAGGTTCTCTATGTTTGCAAATTTTCCAGAAAACCTACTGACGAAGCGGAAGTATTAACCCACACAATTGAAAACTGGAATATGCATTGAAAAAGATTGTGATGAGAATCTACTAAAAAATTGTAGTATTTTTGATAGATAGGCAATATTTAAAAGTTACTAATAGAGACAATTTCTGACAAATATTTTAGCTGTAGTTTCTGACAATAAAGCAACATGTTAAAGTCACAAACAATTACAATTTGACATGATTATTTTAGATAGTATATGTGACGAATAAGTGACAAATTTAAGATGTTATATCAATCACGAAATAAGATAATTGTGAGACAGTATCTTTCGTAGGTATCTGTGACATTTTTACTATGATTTTGTTTTATTACTTGATTTATTGATGATCGTATTGTAATCATTTAAAAACCGTTACAAATCGGTGATAATATTTATATTATAACTAAATATTACGTCACAACAAAATTAGAATTTTTGTAGTGAATTTGTGGAGAGGGTGGTCTTCGTCCGAGCCATGTTTATTATCTTTTAGATCTTCTGATGGTTCTCTCCTTGATTCTTTGGCGGAGTAGCTCTGAAGTGGCTTCTCCTTCCGATCTTGATTCCAGATTTGACGTGCTCAAGTTCTTTCCTCTGCTGTGAGGAAATGGGAGGTTTCATTACCATTATTAACTTTCTCTTACCTTTATCAAATTTCCTTCTTTATTTGATTCAGCCTTCTCGTCATATGTGCTTCGACCCAGTTTTTGATAATTAAACACTGAAATCAGTTTAGAACCCCAAATATTAAAGCGAGAAGACTAAAAGCCCATAAGATTAAAGCCTAAAACCCAAACATTAAAGACTAGAAGATTTTGGAAATAGAGAAAAAAAACTTCAGCGAGAGAAAACCATGCGACGCATTTCCGAAACTTGCAGAGAGGTCGACGATAGATCAATAGAAGAGAGAAGAGAGAGCTAAACCCAATTCACACTGCGTGTTGTAGTTTGAATCTTCTTTGAAGTAGAGCGAAGGCGACGTTATGATTTTGAAAGCGGAGACTTGACTTCTGAGAGAGCAGGAATTGATATACCTCCCAGAAGAATGAGACTTGGTCTTTTAATTCAGCGACGAGACTGCATAGAGGAAAATTGACTGTAACTGGTAAACCCTAATTTATCAGTCTATCATTTGTGAACATCTATTTAACACAGTCAACCAA
>JAKUCM010004087.1:0-42529 GCA_023374145.1 Lepidium sativum
ATACGTATACGTATGTCATTTTTAGTCGAGTGACAGATGGTAAGTCTACTAAATACAGATGCATTTGTACATCCAAGAATAGAGTCTCATTGTCAACATTATATGGAAGCTTGGCTAATGGACATGTCAATTGTGGTCCAGATTGACAAACAAATACATATATATATATATATATATATAAACATCATAGATCTTGTAAATGGACTGTAGTTAATTATGCAGAGCTTGTGGAATCAGTTGACTTGGTTATTAAATTAGGTATAGCCAAAACTATTCAGAATATGTATCTTCTTGACAATTGCATAAAAATAATCTTTTTTCATATCAAAGGTAAACCATGCTAATGGACTAATTTTATAGATATGGAAGTTCTTCGCCATTTACATATCATATCTTAATCATCTATAATTGAAAGGATCAAGATCTCTGATACCATATTAATACAATACTCAGTGTTTTAAGTTCTAAGTGATTGTCGAACCCGAGCCTCTATTCACGTTATGAAACCTAAATTATCATTTATCTAACTAGCAACGACCAATAGATAGGGAAATATCGGTTTGCATCATTTGTCTTTTTCTACCATGGATTAGAATCTATTAAAGCTCAATATGTTGTTTTTTCTTCTTCCAACAAGTCATTTAACTTTTGTAAGAAATCTAATGATAGTCTTTGGCTCTATGGAAGTGGTTTGATCCGAAAGTCATGTTCTTACAGGCTCATGAATGTCTCAATCTCAGCCCTCTTTGACTTGCCTACAAGGGAAACTATTGTGTCAACAAGTTATACGAGTCCGTAAGTATTTGGAAGTAAATAAACACAATCTCAATCTTATATCACGAGTCTTTAGGCATTGATTTTACATTTTGATCATGCAATAGACTAGAAACATATTTTTTTGTTGTTAAATAGTACAAACATATTACTATATGCATATTATGAATCTGTAAACGATATGCATGATATTTTTTTCTTTGGTTTCATTTCAATGTTTAAACTTTTCACTCATATGCACAAAGTAATGTTAGTCATAATACGTAACAATGATTTCTATATATTAAACTTTGTAAAGTAGTAAATTTAGTAGTTTACAGTTCCTCTCATTTTACAAAAATCTCAAAAACCATTTAAGCAAGCAAATAGAATAGCGAAATATAAATTAAAAGTTTTTAAAATATAATCTATAAATTTAAGTTTCTTTCTTTAGAAAGATTTGCTTTGATTAATATTCGGTTAAGGTAAATATATGAATATTTGATGTAAGAAGAATATAACAAAAGGGAAATATATATTTATTTGATCGTAATAATAAGCATTACACATTTTAAACTGCATGAGAGATTGAGACACAATGAGTCCATAAGTCGTCTCTCTTATTCAAATACTGTGTTTCGTTAGCAACTAAGTGAGGTCTGTCTGCAATATACTTAATGAGTGTATCGTAACAATACACTGTATAGTGAAACTAACTTAAACTATATATTTATAGGTAATTGAATATCTAACGTACAATACACTGTTTTACAATAAAGATAACGTAGTAATTTAATAGTAATTTATCTCCTTGATACATAAATATACTATGAACATCACAATTGATATTTTCTAGTATTATTTGAACTTTAAAACAAACTTAATAAAATTTAGGTTATTGAGTTCAATATAACAAACTGTTTATTTAATTTTATAAATCTCTGACCAAATTCCAAACCAAACTCTTGGATATATATGAGGTTCAAACTTGAAATATACAGAGTTTAGAGTATATTTAATAGCCTGGTTCAAATATTCAGATGTAATTAATTAAATGTTACTAAAAACCTAGCTAACTACTTTATAAAAAAATAAAAAAATAAACCTAGCTAATAACAAAAATTATTATTTTATTAAATTGAAAATATTATAAATTTAATATGTGAATATGTGAATATTACTTTATTATCTCATTGACTATATATGATATTCAATGTACATTACTCTATTAACGCAAGCAAACAATTTCAATAATTGGCATTTCGATTTCCATGTACATACATTCATATGATTAGATTTGGTTGTAAAGTTTTATATGTCAATTACTCTGGAGTATTTATTTTATGATGTTATTTCAAAGTTAATATATATCAAAAAGAAATTTAATCAAGTTTTTAAATATTTAATTTTGCTATTTTTAAGCAAAGTTCGATTTTAGATAGTCACGTAACTTTGCAGATCAAACAATTAGAAGAAAAAAATTGCCAGTGGTTCTCTTTGTCATTTCTTTCTCATGACACAAAGGACCCAACCTTAATATATATAATTCTAATTCTTAATAGTATGTTTTTTCATTAGATTCCATCTTTGTTTGTTTCTCGTGGACATAAAACCGACAAAGATATACCCACTAATTAAAGTACGTGAAACATCAGATCCATTGTTATATATAAAAGAACTTAAAAATGTAAAATATGTTAATTATATTTAATTAAAAAGATAGTATGAAACGATGGAAAGTTAAGAGTATACTATAAGCTTTATCTTTACATTTTGTCATGTTCCCAATTTTTGTACGTGCGAATATTCATAACTAAATTAAATTATACATGGAATGGTTTGTCTTATCAACATGAAACTAATTAAATTCTAAGTATCGTTTTGGGAATTTTCCCATTCAAAACGTGATTTTATCATCTAACATGAGAAATATAGTTTCTGCAAACAATTTATTTTCGTATATTTTTATTGACAACCAAATTGACTTGATATAGTGGTCGAGGATTCATCCTAATTATATTTTTTGTATAGTTTGCATATTTCCATTACAAATAAATATTTCCATCTGACTTAGATATTACAAATTTCTATGATTTTCGGGAATTAGTCTGAGATTCGGTTTAGGATTTCTGGTTATCAATTGAATTTTTTTAAAACTATTACTAAATTCGGATTAAAAATTAAAAAGACTTATCTGATTTTTACATTTGTTTGGATCATGTTGTGCATTTCATTAAAATCAGACGCAAGATATTGAATTTTCATATATTTCTCAATGTTGTTTTCAAGATGGTATTTAGGTAATTCACGCATGCATAACTTCCGTGCCCTATCAATTTTCCTGGCTACTAAGCCCAAAGAAACTTGCTAGCTCCACAAATAAGTTGATCAAGACTTAAATAATTCTTTATTACAAAAACAGTTAGGTATAGTAAGAAAATGGTTTAATCTTCAAAAGGGAAGGAAAACCAAAAGTGTAATTTGATAAAGAATTAAAGAAACAAAGTTGAAGAATTATAGGATCCAAGGACCAAAAACCACGAGTTTGTCTCCTCCTTATCCCTAGCTACTCTAACCACACACACCAACATTGTATTTATCACTTTATATATATATATATATATATATCCGTCTTTCAAAATCGAGGTAATTATTATATTTCAAAATTTAAACTAATCGCTTTCGTGAACTTTTTGGAGTCTGATGGCTTACATATCCTATCTTATAGCTAAAACATCTGTAATTCGATTTCATCCTACTTCAAATAGAGGTTAAAATGTAGAAGGTTTATGCGTGAATTTGGACTATAGATCGGTACTTATCAATCCAATTATTGACAAAAAAAAATTCAAACATATAGAAAGTTAGGTAATGAATGTTTGATATTTTCTTCAGCAACTAAATAAGATATTAATCTTGGGAGCTAAGAAAGAGTCATAAAATTTACATGAGTATAATTTTTTGAAAGACCACGGACATTATAGGCTAACAAATCTGATTTATCATTGAGAGCTTTAGGAATCAAGTGGAGCTATAGAAAGTTAGGTATGTTTGGCATTTAAAATGTTCTTAAAGGACAAAAGAGAATTATAACAATTTTTGTAAAAAATGTTACAACCCACTTTAACAAACCATTGGACTAGATACATTTGGTTTTGTTTTAAAATAATGTTTTGTTCCTTTACTTCTTTTATACATATAATTTTTCTTTTGGTATGAATTATATATATTTTATTAACATAGTATATTTAGTTGTATATGCATAACACAGTCATAAAACATATGTAACCATGATAAATATACATATATCAGAATTTGATGTGTGCTCTGTAATTCTATATTCTTCCATTTGTGTTGTGCAACTTTTTTGTATCAGAAAGAAACAATTTCGTCATTTAGAGTCTTAATAAAAGAGCAAAAGCTAAGAGTTAGATATGAATGAGTCATCAATAAGAACAAGAAGCATATACAGAACAAACAATGGTTCAGAGTTATCATCTTTGAATGAGATCTCCTTTGGGTATTTAGCTACTGCAATATTCATTTTAGTGTTCATTATAATCGCAATTTTGGAGCATCTCTTCAGGTCCGATCATTCCTCTTCTTCCTTTGGTTCTTCTCTGTTCCAGAAACAAACAGAACAAGCTTCTATGGTAAACATCAATGTTTTTATTTTTAGATGAGAATATCACTATCAACAATTTAACAATCTACTAAGATTACAGGGTTCACTATATATATATGATGAAAATGAATAAAATAGAATTTCTATTCATGATAAATTTATTTCTGAGTAATAGTTTTGTTGAAAATATCATAAAATGATCCTGCTTAATTTTTTTTTTAAGAATTAATTTAGATGCTTTGATCATATCTTCACATATGGCTGTTTTACTATATACAGTAATCTATTAATTAAAACTATATATTAATCTTAAAATCGTTATTGAAATTGCCGAACTCTTCTTAGTTTAGTGGTTAAATGTCCAGCTATAATTAGAGTTCGATTCCACTCCACTATATGTGGTTCTTGAAAAGATAAAAATCGTTATTGAAATCTTGGTTAATAGTTTTTCAAACATTTTTTATGGTTCGTGTCAAACATCACCTTATAAATGATTAGACATAAGTTAAGAGTATGACATTACAGGTTCCGGTGGCCATATGTAAGTCAGATGTGTCGGTGGTGATGCCGGGAGAAAAGCAGCCGTCGCATATAGCTTTTCCGGCGCCATTTCCTTGCCGGAAAGAAGGCATTCGTTGGCCTCCCCACCTCTAGCTAAGATATATCTTTGTCTCTAATAATTAGCTTAGTCGTTGTATGATACTTGATGTCATTGAATATTCAAGTATGACTCGTTTTCTTTAAATAACTTTTAATCTCTTTGTCTGATCGAAGTTAATTTGAAAGTTATGTAAATTTAGTAATATCTTAACATTAAATTGGTATCTTTTTAATAATATGCTACCTGTTAAAACATTGTAAGGACTAAGGAATAAAAATCTTAAAACCATTAATTAAGCAAGCAAATATAATAGCAAAATTATATAAAGTTAAGTTTCTTCCTTGTAAATATTTGCTTTGATTAGTATTGGACTAAGGTAAAGTATGAGTTTTCATGGTAAGTAAAATGTAAAAAGAGAGAAATATATATTTATTCGATCATAATAACATTAGCAATACATATTTAAACTGTTTTAGAAACTGAAACACAGTGAGTCCATAAGTCATCTCTTTTTGTCAAATATTGTGTTTCGTTAACAATTAAACCAGGTCTGTCTGCAATATATTTGATTAGCGTATCGTGACAAACTCTTCCTTCTTGGACAAGATCGTGACAACATGAATCATTGATGGTTTCATTTGCAAAAACAACAGAAACCATATCCAATGCACACTTTGGTGTGATTTTAACAAGACATGTATCCCATAATGATTTTACTTCACCTTCTTCGACTGAATAAACAGGAACATACGAACTCGCCAAAACCGCAACAATGAATAACGTAGAAAATTGGAAGTTAAGTTTACCCATATCTGCTTGCACTTGAAATTTGTTGCTGATTTGATTTGTATAAAAGAATGTAACGCAAAATGTATTGTGTTTTCTGATTTTAATGAAACTACTTTATGCTATTTATAGGTGATTAAATATGTAACGTAACTATCAAAATACACGATAGAGATAACATAATAAATTAATGGTAAGTTATCTGCTGGATAAATAAATATACTATGAACGTAAACATTTGATCTTTTCTAATAATATGTGAATATTGAGAGCGAACTTAATGTAATTAAGCTAATTGAGTTCAATAAACAAACTGAATATTAATTTTAGATCGATTATGTCCAAATTCTAAATCAAATTATGAGGTTAAAATATACAGCGTTTAGTTAGAGTACAATTAATTGAATGGTTCAAAAATATAAATTTACTTAAGTAATATTTTCTCAAACAATTGAATCAACAAGATCCGACCAATAAACCTAACTCCAAACTTCTAACATATTATGTAGGGTAACACGACATTCTCGAATCGAACTTTAATGAAAAAAACCAAGATAAGTAGACATTTAACTAATTTATGAAACACATTTCTCCAAAATATTTAATAATAAATGATTAAGCAAAACAACCAGTTTATTAAAAATAAAGAAATAACCTAAAGAATAACGTTTCTATCATTACTTTAAATTTAATAAATATCAGTTTTTTGTTTTTAGAAGTTGAAAAGTAAAGTTTGAAGGTTTTAGAAGAAGTCAATTTTCAGTTTGCTAAGATAATATGAAATTCATTAGATTTGGTATTTAGGTTCATTATTCATCAATATCCAAAGAGATATCCAAGTTGAAGCATTCCTTAAAGAGCTTAGCCAAGGATTGAGATGCCAAGATGGTTAACAAATATGTAATCTCGACATAAGTTTGAATCATATATATTCAACACAAATAATAACAACTATAGTTATTTATCATTGCTTCCTAGGTAACAAACTAAATTCTTTTCAGTTTGGTGATTAAGATAATTAGTCAATAATTTATTATAGGTTCACCCCTCCCATTACAACTAGTAGACTATAAAGAAATTTTAGAGAATACAATTTAAGTTATGCGTCGGGGCTTTGTCGATGTTGACAAAAAAAATCTTACATAACAAGTATAAAATATATATTGTCAATAACTGGATCGACAAATTCTATTTTGTAGTCCAAAATTCTCAGATGTGAACCAATATCGCACATAATTATGTAATTCATCGAAATCGGATTTTAATGGGAAGAATGAAATAAGTAAACATTTAACCGCTTGAGTAAATCAAGTTACAAAGCCTTTAGAAATTGACTTATAAGAACAAAATCCAAAACACATACAGACCGTGATTTACAAGACACTGATTTAGAAGTACAATAACAGAATACAACATACATGCATACATACATATATACATACATACATACACTTGACAAGATAGACTAACTAAACTTCAATATTGTTCACTCTTTGGTTGAGTTCCTCCATCTTATTGTTTCTCTTGTACAGAGTGTAGAAGTAAGATCCCAAAGCAAACACTATTCCTATCAAAGTACCAATTCTAGGCCAACTAGGTTGAGGTTCAAGAAAGGAGAAACCTATTATGTAAGACTTAGTTTGGTTGGATTGGCTTTATCATGGCAGATTTGGTCTGTTGGATTGATAGGTTTAGTGCTTTATGTTTCTGGTCTGTTTGGTGATTTTGTTCATATGTGTGCTTCACCATTTGTGGCTTTTCTAATAGTGTTCGCATTTGATTTTATGGATGATAAGTTTCGTTGGCCTAGATTTGGTGCTTTGGTAGGAACACTTTTTGCTTTAGGATCTTACTTCTACACTTTGCACAAGAGGAATAAGAAGAAGATGGAGGAACTTCACCAAAGAGAAAACAATAGTGAAGTTTAATTAATGTATATTGTCAAATGTAAGTTTGTGTTTAATCCGTTCTTGTTCTTCTTAATCTTGTAAGTCAATGTCTAAAATGTTGTGCACAATAGCTCGGCAGACCTTGAATTACTTGCGGAAACCGAGTGATTTAAGTCCGAATGCTTAAAAGAAAGAGTAAGAGAGCACTACGAGTGAGGACACAGATTTATAGAGTTCCCCGCCGATTAAACCATCGACGGGTACATCTCTCTTCGGAATAACTTCCGGAATTCACTATCGCACCTTAACCTGTGTGTTAGATTCAGAGCTAAGCTCTGTTACATGAAATTGATCCTCTCTCTCTCTACTGTGACTCTCTCGAAAACTCTCTCTCTCACTCTTAAAGAAGAAGACGACTAGATGGGCCACAAACCGGCCCACTAGATCGAGCTTACAGTGAAGCTGGGCCGACGCTGAGATTTGATCCATTAGCAAAACAATTGCTAATGGACTTAATGGCTCGGCCCATAATTGAATTTGAAACGACAAAACATGACATAAAAGCTGTGTAATTTATTTGTTGATTGTTTTACTTTGCATTTTCTGTATTTCTCTTTGACAATGTATTGTGTTTCTTTTTGGTTAGCCTCCAATTTTGGATCGAAATCGTAGTTTTTGTGGTCCATAATCAACTTCTAGAACATGTGCTTAAACCACTAATCCACCAAAATGACAATATGTCAATATTTACAAAACCTTATAGGAAATCGTAAGAATTAGCACGCATTTAATAAATTATAGATTTTCAACTAATATATCAGACTAAAAAATCTCAATTTTCGGTGTGAGATATTTTTACGTCCTCAAAACTTTTCTACATAGATTGCATCTTCATCTTGTAATCCCAATCAACTCAAAGTCAATGAACTCTTTGGTAGCTAGGATAGCATCTTATAAATATAAATCAATGATCATTTTTTCTTCTACATTGTGAAATCATAAGCTCGGAATATGTTTAATATGTATATTGCGGATTGTTTTAGGTTGTTTGAACATTTATAGTGAATTGAAAAGGCCCAATAGGCCCATGGACACAAAAAGCCCTTAAACTAGATTCATCTCTCTTTCGCGTTTTGGTGTTTTTAGGGTTTCACCAAAACACAGAAGTAAGAGAGGAAAGGAAAAATGCCGGCGGGACACGGAGTGAGAGCGAGAACAAGAGATTTGTTCGCGAGGCCTTTCAGGAAGAAGGGTTATATTCCACTCTCCACTTACCTCAGGACCTTCAAGGTCGGTGATTACGTTGATGTCAAGGTCAATGGTGCGATCCACAAGGGTATGCCTCACAAGTTCTACCATGGACGTACTGGTCGCATCTGGAATGTCACTAAGCGTGCCGTTGGTGTGGAAGTCAACAAACAGGTTTATAATTGAATACTCAAGTTGGAATAATTCTGTTTTGATCTGTTTGAAAGAGTGATGATTTAGGGTTTTGATAGACTGTAATTCGTTGCTCTAGGTTTTGTGTTTTGTTCTGAAATGTGTGATTTTGTTGATAGAATTGAAGTTTGTATTTTCTGGGGTATAAAAGGTATCACATTTTGATGAATGCTAGTTCTTATGCAGTGATGTTTTTGATATAAGAAATTGATGTTGTAAAGGTCTTTTCTTTGAGGATCTTTTGGTTTATGATTGATAAAATCTCTCCTTGGTGAGCTTATTTGGGAATGTGACTTAATTATGTGTGTTGTATTGGGTTTTAGATTGGTAACAGAATCATAAGGAAGAGGCTTCATGTGCGTGTGGAACATGTGCAACAATCAAGGTGTGCTGAGGAGTTCAAACTCAGGAAGAAGAAGAACGATGAGCTTAAAGCTGCAGCTAAAGCCAGAGGAGAGACAATCAGCACCAAGAGACAACCCAAAGGTCCTAAACCAGGTTTCATGGTTGAAGGTATGACCTTGGAGACTGTTACTCCCATTCCTTACGATGTTGTCAACGATCTCAAGGGTGGCTATTAAGTTTCGATTTCATCATTCTCTCCACAGATACTTAGCCTTTTGTTTTATGAATGATCGATATGATCATGTTAGAGTGTTGGAAAACAGATTTGACAATGAGATAAAAGTTCTTTTTAAGGTCCACATTCTCATTGTATCATTGTGGGATTTGATCTAACGGCTCTGTTTAGTAAATATTTAAAAGGGAACATGATTCTATGATTAGCGTGCTCAAATCCTTGGCTTCGATGATTCACTGTGGTCTAAATGCTGAGAGTACAAGTGATTTCTTTGGAAGATTTCAAATATTTCTGATTTTTTTTTGTGTCAAAATTCAAATGTTTCTGCCTAAAATGCATTTGGTATTCTAATCTTGTGAATTCTTCATTTTTCTGCCATAAATTCATAAAATCGTTTTAACGATCTTCCCTCGAGGCTTTTCTTCGAAGTGAAGTATGAAATTTGCCATATTCAACAATTGTGAAAGCTTCCAATTAATTTGATATATATTTTGGAAAACATCTGTTTTGAAATTTCAACCACCGAACGTCTGAACCAAGTATGATTCCATAGTTATTCTTAGTTGTTATCACCTATAAATGAGTCCAAAAATTATATACAAATGTACAAAAATATAATAAAGATGCAAAAAAAAAGAAAAATCACTATTTACAATGAAACAAACAAACTGGTGGGTGGCTCTAAACCCTAAAAAACCAATGAAAAATAATTGTATGGTAAAACATATTTATTTAAAGTAGTTGTATGAGTACTTAGCTTTTGTTTGTCTTTACTTTTTGCATTGGAGAACCATTTCCAAGACTTATCTTCTCACATTCTGTAAAAAATTTGATACTCCTCTTATTTTGGACAAAACTAATACATTGATTTCTGTGTCTTCATTTCCTAATTCAGCTAAAACTCTCTTAATTTCTTTAACAATTTCCTTGATAAAACCGGCTTCCAAACTGAAAATAATAGTAACTTAAATTCAGAAATAGAAAAATCACAAATAAAAAAATCAAATATTTTAAAGTAAATAATATTTTACTTAGATTGAACAATTTGGCCCAAATTTTCAAGCCTTGCATAATAAAATTTTAAAATTTAATTGCCCAAATAAGATTCAATATTTTATTTGGCAAGTCTTTTCATGTTACACAACAGTCAAACATAATTTGAGGCAAATAGGTACTAATGTGACACCCGCTGCTCACGATCTGGCGCAGATAATAAAACGATAATCATACTCTGTTTGAATGTCCTCGTACATTCAAACTTGTTCCCAGAAGAATCGATCTAATAGAATCTTAATTATTTTTTCTACACTATAACTTCTGGCAGGTCTTGCTCCTCTTGAAGGGAACAAGTTCATATGGGAAATTCCAAGCCTTTCTCTTCTCAATTCTAAAAATACTAACATAAATATCTTCCTTTTATCGTTTAATGCAGCTAGAACTCTCTTAACTTCCTTAATAATTTCCTTAATAAAATCGGTTTCAAAACTTGCAAAACAAAAAGAATACTCAGTAAATCATAAATTTATTGTGATTATTAGCAAGTATAATATCCCAAACGAAAACCGATCCAAATGTTGAACGCTAATAATTGTAATTCTCAAATGATAAATAAACAATAATGAGATAAGTAGCTTAGACCATCTCCAATGGCAAGAGTCTCTATAAGTCTCTTTAAAAAAAAAATTAATCTATCTAAAAGAATAACCAATTGTAATCATACATGTGGCACTTGAGGTTCTAGGAGGTCTCTAAAGATTCTCAATTAAAAGATTTCTCTCACTTGTCTCTTTCCATTTGTAATTTTTTTTATTTATTCATAAGAACCTTTGGAAAGAACCCCCATTGGACATGTTCTTACTATTTTTCTCCTAAACCCAAACGTATCTTTCTTGAGATACACTCTAAAGCATCCTTCCACTTCTTAATCAGGTCTCAACTAGAAACGTTTGCTAGCTCCCAGAATTTGTCACGAAACTTCCCTCTTTGTCTTCTCACATCTCTTGCCCTAACCTTGTAGAATACAGGAGATGAGCTTTCCTTTATCCATATATTTTTCCATTTTCTCTAGCTCATCCATACACCAACTCGGTTCTGCATTCCTGCAGCATATATATATATATATATATATATATATATATATATATATATATTTGAAGCATTAATAGGAATTTGCGTTTTAATGTGTGAATTATATTAATAGACGTGAAGTATTCATTCAATGAAAATATAATCATATAAATGAGGATAAGCAACTTATTGGTTTGTTACATAGTTGAAGAACATGTGATCTGTTCCCATAACTTGTTATTTTATTGTAGACATTGATTTTTTTTTTCAAGGAAGGCTTGAGTCTAGTTTTTAATGAATTAGAAGTCTTAAATTAAATATAATAATAAGAAGAAAAACACTTTTCCTGTGATAATTATTTCAAAAACCAAATATAACAAAATAAACATTATTATATTCTATTGCTACAGCTGGAAATTAACGTTTTCCGCCAGAAGATAAATCACATTTTTAATACTCCATCCGTTTTATTAAATTCGACTTTTAGCTTTTTTATGCCGCTTGAAAAATTATTAAAATTCTATTTTAAGAAAAATATGTCTTATCATTAATTCCAAAATAATTTAACTAATCACAAATCAATATACAAAATTTAAATAGCTAAAAATATTAAAAACACAATAATTTTACATAGAATTTTTAAAACATCAATTAATATGAAATAAAATAAAATTTCTAAAACATCATCTAAAACGAAAAAGAGAGTATTTACTCACAATATAATATTTCTTACAACGTTGTCGGAGAAAGAGAGTAAAGTTGTGTAGGAGAAAGAATTCTAAAAACGTTGACCCTTAATTCGCCCCCTCAATCCTTCAAAAGTCAAAGCAAGGCTCAAATAGTTGGACATCATCAACAAGAAATATATATACATATATATAATATTCATAATATTCATGGGCACATTTTCTCGTATTTGTAAGGACTTATATACATCATCATCAAAAATGAAATGTAAAATATTTATGGGGCATTCCTCATCTTTGTAACGCATGCATTGCCAACAAAATTAAATACTAAATATTATTCATGAACTCAATCTCTTGTTTTTGTAAAGACAAACATCATCAACAAAAATTAAATATACAATATTCATGGTCATATTTCCTCATCTTTGTAAAGACATACACCAACAACAAAAATTAAATGTAAAATAATCATGGGCACATTTCTAAATCTTTCTAATACATGCATCATCCCAAAAATTTAAATATAAAATATTCATGGACACATTTCCTCATCTTTGTAGAGCAAGTTCTAGTTAAGAACATTCGGTTTTTAGGTTTTTTGTTGTCAGTTTGGTTCGGATCGTTTTCTTTTTTTCGATTCTTTCATTTCTCATAAGGTGAAAACTAATACAAACTTATTAAAATCTGGCTAGGTTCTGGTTCCCAACAAGTAAAACCAAATTAAATTCAAGTCAATATTAATTTAATTTCAAATGGTTAATATCTATTAAAAGTAAACAATTATTTTTAAAAAATTATATATAATCAAAAGTAACAATTTTTTTTGGTTCTAGTTAGTTTTAGTTTTTATTTAAAACTGAACAGAACCAAAAAACTGTAATTATCTAATTATTAAAATCAAATATTTCTTTATCAAAAACTGGATATTCAGTTTGGTTCAGTTTTTTTTTTGTCAACATTGAAGCACAAATGGCCGGTCTATTAACCAAATTCTTGTAAATGCAAGCGGGGAGACTCGATCCCAGGATGGTTCAATTTAAAATTTGAGTTTTCATGCCCATATTTAGTTCTATACATATCTATGCCAAAACAATTATTGTGTCTTAGAGACGAAGCTTAAAAATAAATTTTTGTAGCTAGTGAATAAGGCTTATGTTTTTATATTGAATAGTCCAAAATTTGTTTTGTTGATACTGTTGAACCGGGCTAATTATAAGACATGATTCATAAAAATCAAATATTATATATAAATGGACACATTTTTCCACCTTTTTAAAGACATGAGTCATCCACAAAGGTTAAATATAAATCATTCATAGGAACTTATCAATATCTTTATAAAGACATGCATCATCAACAAACATTAAATATAAAATATTTATGATCACATTTCCTCATTTTGATAAAGTCATGCCTCATCAACAAAAAATAATATAAAATATTCATGGTCACATATTCATTACTTTTATAAAGACATGCCTCATCAGCAAAAGAATAAACATAAAATATTAATTCATGGCACAGATCATCATCTTTATAATGTCACACATTATGGCCAAAAAGACATTCGTAAAATATTCATTGGCAAATTTCCTTTGATTAATACTAAAATAATTCACGACTAGCCTAAAAGGAATTACAGAAAGAAAGAAAACGTCATTGTTATAAACTCACAGACAAAAAGAAACACTACATTGATATGAATTATTAAAAGTGCAACATCGTTGTAGATCGTTTGTCTTGTTTACTATAATCCATGAATAAAGTAGTTAGCAAAAGAGCTAAGAAAATAATGATCATCAGTGAATAAAACTAATATAATAATAAAGGAAAGTGATCTACAAATCAAACAAATAGCTATCTCTAATATAATGACTTTTGGTCTTGGTCACATAGCTTAGTCCAAAATCAAGTGGCTTTAATTTGGTTTGGTGGCTTTTCAAACAAGAAGGTCATAATTTCACATCTACTTAGAAAAATAATTTATCTTTTTAATATGGTATTGTTGATGCTAACATCGAATAGAACTATATATTAAAAATTCGGAACTCCTATAATTTATTTTTAATAAAATAGAAAGAAAAAAATCAAACAAATAGTTGGACCTAAACAATAATATGTGCTTATATCCTTCGTTATTTAATTGGTATGGATAAGCTCACGTGCGTGCCCTCATTCAAGAATAGATCGTGTCTTAAAGGACAAGTAGCTACAATGATTAGATTAAAATGGATCCAAAGGAAAGTGATGTCAGTATCGCAAGCGCAAAGATGCTTACTAAATATTTTTACCCATTTACTATTCTTTAAGTGATGCCTTAACCTAAAATGATATAGTTTTAATCATTAAATAACACAAGAAAACACTTTAAATTCTGATGACCAAAACCGTAGAAAACCAGTAAAATAAGGGTGATTCCAACCAATTTTCGACGGGAAATTATCATCACTATAGCATGATCGAAATTATGATATTTATTGAAAATCGTCGGAAAATTCCTATAGTTTCTGAGGATAACATATATTTTATCGGGAATTTTCAAAATACTCCGATCAAAAAATGTTGGAAAGAGCACCGAAGAAATTGTTATGTGTTCATAGTCCGTCAGAAGCCGTCGGAAATTTTGGATTGTTATTAGATTTTATTTTAAAAAAATATTGTTTAATTAATTTATATATATATTTTTAATAATAAATAATTAAATTTTAATACGTTTTTACACAAAAAATAAATAAATTTAAATATGTTTTTAGTTAAATACATTTTGGTTTATACATATTTAAAAAAAAGTCTAATATAACATATATACATTAATTAAATAGATTAATTAAAGAAAAAAACTCAAAAATATTTCAAAAAGAACGTAACAATCACAAAATTTTCAAAACAAAACTCGAAATCAAGGGAATCTAACACCAATTTTTTTTCTAAAATCGAAGGTTCTTGCCATTTCAATATAAACATTCACCATTTGTTGATATTATAGTTACCTATGTAATTAAAGACATTCTTACATTCTATGTAGTAAAAGAACACTTCAACCATTACAAGTTTACCAATGTGAAAAATATACCATTCACAACATCTTTCACTATATAATTGTAGAGATTATTGCAAAAACTCACTACCTTTCCGAATTACAATATTTTGTATTGCAAATCCACTAATCTTAAATATTCTTTATATTTACTCAAAATCAAGGTACATAATAAGACCACAACAACCAAGAGACTTATAATCACATAAATTCAAAACTTGCTGCATGATATGGCATGCATTATATACTGTTACGACTTCTGGCTGGTCTTGCTCCGCTTGAAGGGAACAAGTTCATATGGGCAATTCCAAGCCTTTCTCTTCTCAATCCCAAAAATTCTGACATAAATATCTTCCTTTTGTTCTTGTTTGATTGCGGCTAGAACTTTCTTAACTTCTTTAACAATTTCCTTGATAAAATCGGCTTCAGAACTGGTCAAAGAAAAAATAAGTACTTGGTAAGTCATAAAAATATTGCAAATGTTAGCCCTAACTACAATACCTGAAACCAAATTACTGAATCGAAATTGACCCGAATGGCCAATCTAATACTTGTAATAAGAACAATCATGAGTGAATTACCATTTTTCTCTTAAAGACAAACCCATCTTCCGAGAGATACACTCTAAAGCATCCTTCCACATCTTAATCTGGTCTCCACTAGAAACCTTAGCTAGCTCCCAAAATTTATCACCAAACTTCCCTCTTTGTTCTCTCACATCTCTTGCCCTAACCTTATAGAATATGGGAATGACTTGAAGTTTTCCTTTATCCATACATTTCTTCATTTTCACTAGCTCATCCATACACCAACTTGATTCTGCATACCTATATATTGATTTTGTTTAACCATTAGAATTATAAGAGCATAATACGATTATTATTGATTTTTGTTTTTATATAATTAAACATTTGGTCTACCGATATAAAAATGATGTTCAAAAGCTAGTATAGCGTTAAGAATATTAGAACAAAACCTGGTTGAGAAGATGGCCAATGCGATCCTCGAGTCTTCAATTCTTACAAAGAGATCTACAAGATCTTTACCTCTTTGTTCATTTCTGTCTAAGAAGAAGTTGATATCATGTCGCTTAAAAGCATCACTAAGGTGACTAACAAAGCTGTGACGCAGCTGCTCACCTCTGTAATTGAAAAATACTTGAGGGCCGAGAGATGACATTTTTAATTAAGGTATGAAATTAAGAATCTTAGAAACGAAGTTATGAAGAGAACCTGAAGTTTTTACTTTGTTTCTGATGATATTTAAAGACAAATGTGTGAGAGGCTACTTGTTGGTGTTATAGTGATAGCTATCACTATAGAGCAGGTGAAAGTGATTATTTTATGGATCGGCATAAAGACCAACGTCATAAACGCAATATCTATATATATAAATTTTCATCTTCATATTTTCCTTATCCTTATAAAGTCATACGTTATGAACAAAAGTTAGATATAAAAAACAAATTTTCCTCAATCTTTGTAAAGTCTAACGTCATCAAAATGTATATATAATATTTTGTGTCACAATAACCATAAATATCCTTGTTTTTTGTTGCCATTTTATAATCTTTATGGAGGTTAAGAATGTTGTCCACTACTAAGAAAACTCGAATCCTGCCACAAAAGTAACCAAATAGACTAATGTATACTTAATTTTCATTGCCTAATTATAAAAGAAAAAGAAAAAATGAGGTCATTGTTGGGAACATCATCACATACATACACAAAAAAACTATATTGACATGGATGATCAAAAAGTACGTCATCGTTGTAGATCGTTTGTCTTTTCTGAATCCATAAATAAAGATGTGAACCTAAGAGATACTATATTCATTCATAAAGTTTTCTTAATTACAATCTACGGATCAAATAGTTTGACCTAATTTATAAAATACGTCACAACGTCCGTCATTGTTATGGAGAAACACACGTGTGCCTTTATTCAACGCATAGATCGTGCCTTCAAGGACAAGTAGCTACAATAATTAGATTAATGTGGATTTAAAGGAAATTGGCATTAGTATGCAACACTTGTCTTCCAAGATTTAATTGGATTACAAATAAGGAGAGAGTACTATAATAACCTTAAAAGCAAATTAATAGCTCAAATGATTCATTTGTTTAACTAATATATATATATATATATATATTCTAAATTATTTTAAGAAAACTAAATTATAAAATTTCTAACATATTTGATTAAATGTAAATGGTTTTTAGACTAATGACCGTCGGTAAGTCCACATAAGACAACTCATTTGCACAACATGGATCGAATCACCCGCTTATATTATGTAGGAATTTGACTATTGGGTCGACAAGTTGTGACCCAATATAATTTGTCGTTGACAAAAAAAAATTAATTAAAATTAATAGAGTAAAATAAATTAATAATAATTATTAAAATAAGTTTGTGATGACATATAATTAAGTTTATGATAACTATAATATAGATTCTACGAAAGCGGGAATGAAGTGATGCCTAAACAAAGACGGAACTAAACTCACCTTCAATGTGAATATGACCAAATCACATGTGGGCTTAATTAGTATTTTATTGAATAAGTAACTAATTAATTAAGTAATAAAGTAGATTTAAATGTCAAGAAAGGTATGATCCAATTAATTTGTTCCTAGATTTAATATGTATGAGATTTTGTTGATTTAATATTTACTTATGGATAATAATAAATAAAATGTAGATTTGAATTTTGCTCACATGGGTTTCCTTTTGCCGGAAATAATGCTTTAACTATCTTTTTTTTTGTCTCTCCTTACTGCGAGCTAAGTAGTATATTTCATTTCTTTATATTTTTTTTCACTTTAAGAATGTTCCACGACATCCAATTGATGATAGCATAATTGTTTGATGGCTTAATCTAATATAATTTATTAAAATTTTGTCGATCAAATATAATATACATAATTTTTTTGTCTAATGTGATTCTACAAGTTTTTTTGCTTTACAATTTACAAAAAAGATCACATCAGACATATACACAAAATTTATATATTTTTACGCCAGGCGAATAAAGCAGAGGCTTCACATATTCTTAAGATACTTGCAGAATATGAAAACTTTTCGGGTCAGAAAATTAATTTTGACAAGTCATCCATACAATTTGGGAAGTATGTTGGGTTGGATGTTCAATCAGAAATCCAACAAATTTTGGGGATTAGTAAAAAGGGTGGTCTAGGACAGTAGGGCTACCGAAATAGTATGAGGGTCTAGAGCAAAGGTATTTGCTTTTGTAGTTGATAAGTTACAAGCGAGATTAGCTACTTGGTCTAATAGATTTTTATCCAAAGCAGGGAAAGAGGTTTTGATTAAGTCTATTCTGACGGCATTAACAACGTATGTGATGAGCTGTTATAAACTTCCGAGGATTGTTCTTCAAAAAGTTCAGTCAGCCATTGCTAATTTTTGGTGGTCCAGTTTTGGGGCTACCGGATGTATCCATTGGAAAAAATGGAGGGATTTGTGCAAACCAAAATCCAGTGGTGGATTGGGTTTTCGAATGTTAGAGGACTTTAATGCGGCCCACCTGGCCAAACAAGTGTGGCGGCTACTGGAATTTCCAGATTCATTGCTCGCAAGAGTCTTGAAAGGAAAGTACTATAGGAATACAAGCGTTATGGAAGCGACTATCTGTGGACCATTGTCGTATGGTTGGCGGAGTATTATGTCGGCACGACCTTTACTAGCACAAGGTTTTATTCGGAAACCAGGGAATGGTAAACAAATTAAGATTTGGAAGGACAACTGGATACAAGATGTTATCCCAAGGGCCGCAGAGAGATCGGATTTAGACATATTTCCTGATATGACGGTAAATCAATTTATAGACCGTCAATCGGGTCAGTGGAACGAGATTTTGGTTCGACAATATTTTGGGACGCAGGATGCGCAACTAATTTTGGCAATAAGATTACCCGTCTGTCAGAGGCATGATTATTGGGGTTGGCATTATACGACGTCAGGTCGATATACGGTCAAGTCTGGATATCAAGTGGCTGGTAGAGTAAGAGATATGGATCAGTGTCGATATGGTCCTTCCTTCGATTTGTTGTATAAGAATCGTTGGCAGTTAGATTTTCCTCCAAAAATAAAACACTTTCTTTGGCAAACATTGTCAGGGTGCAGAGCTGTATATCAGAATTTGGAGAAACGGGGTCTTGGTCAGGATACTAGGTGTCTGAGATGTGGGCAGATACCGAGTCGGTTTACCATGTGTTTTTTGAATGCCCACCAGCAGTTCAAGTATGGGTTTATCAGAAATACCTAGTTGTCCGGGGATTTTCCCATGTGTTTCAGTTTGGTATAATTTGGATTATTTGTTTTCGCGAACAAAGCATCATGTAGAGTTTGGAAATTTTCCTTGGCTTATTTGGCATATATGGAAATCGCATAACAGGTTTTGCTTCACACAAGTTGATCTCGATCCTAGAACTATTGTGGATAGGGCTACAACAGAGTACAATGAGTGGTCTCTCGCCCGACATGTTAGTCCAGTTCCGCGAGAACTGAGGGTTTCAAACCTTGATATGACCAAGGCACCCCTGATATTCCCTACCACAGCCAATCTTAGTTTCACGGGTTATAAATGCTATGTGGACGCGTTTTGGAAGGAAACTAGTCTCTATACAGGGGTCGGTTTGGTTTGCTTTCCAGATTCGGTGGAAGGAATATGTTCGAGATCAATCCGGATTCATAGATGTTTGTCGGCTCTTCATGCGGAGGTTGAGGCAGTTATATGGGTCTTAGGAGCTCTTGTGGAGTTACACATCCAAGAAGTGGAGATCTCGACAGACTGTGAGACAGTCCTTTCCATAATCCAACATCCCAAGGAATGGCCGGCGTTTTTACCATACCATGAGGAGTTCCGCAGACTGAGTTTTCGATTTTCTTCTTGCTCTTTATCAGTTATTCCCACACTGCTAAATTACAAAGCAGATACTCTGGCCAAAATAGGTCGAATGTCTGTTTTGTAATTTAGTTGCCTTTTGCTATATTTGTATCGTTGAAAAAAAACAACAATAAAAAACTAAAATAATTTACTATTTTAAAAAACACCTATTAGATTTTTAGTAAACTACATTTACCTAAAATAGTAATTACACAAGTGTATTCTACCAATATTTAATATATAATTAATATAACATGCAACCAATATATAATTTAACTCTTCTTTATAATATATATATATATATTTTTTCAACCTCTTCTTTATAATATTTAGAAAATATCTTTACTGTGTTATATTTTTATATTGTCTAGATAATATATATGCAACTGCAAGTGGCATTTAATCTAGTGGCAGGTGGTAAGTCCACAAGAGGTATACGCACTTGCACATCCTGAGATCGAATTCTCCCGCTTACATTTGCAAGAATTTGGCTAATGGGCCGGCCATTTGTGACCCAATATTGACAAAAAAAAATATATATATGCAACTAATGAAATAGTGCTATTTTTTATAATATTTAATAAAAATGTTATCAAGTATTAAGTATTAAATTGCTCTAAAAATTTGGTAAAAGTTTCAAAGAAAAATAAAAATTCTTTTCTAAATAGCAATTCCATTGCAAATGACTCTTAGCTTAGTGGTAGGCGGTAAATCCACATAAGGCAGTTCATTTGCACAACCTGAGATCGAGTCCTCCTGCCTATATTATGTAGGAATTTGACTATTGGATCGGCCAATTGTGCTCCAATATAATTTGTCGCTGACAAAAGAAAAAAAAGCAATTCCAATAAAAATTGTTGAATAATATTGATAAATCAAATATATTCGTTCTGTTTTATCAAAAAATTAAAATTTGTAGGAATTTCTAACAATTTCTTCAACAAAGTAGAACGCAATGTTTGTGTCAGAAAGTCATCGGAAATAGCAAAATGTTCCCAAAGTGTTGTGGTTCCTAAAAGTAAATTAGATTCTTGTCTAGTGCTATTAGTATAATCGTAGCCCAAAAGAGTCATCAGTTGAGGCCCATCAAGCCTATAAACAAAAAACCAAGTGAGTAACCCTTAAGGTGAAAATCAATACAAATCAACACATGCTTTGCATGAAGAATTTAGGAGGACAAAATATGGTGAATCTCATACTTTTCGAGCTGTGCCTTTTTTTTTTAAACCGAGGAGGAGTCTAAACCGAACCCCTAACTAACTTTTAAGAGGCCATATATGGTCCAAGTTTAAACATTCGATGATCAAATATAAATAATTATCAATTTTACATTTAAATGGAATTGATTTTTGATCTAAACCAATAAAACAATTTGTCCTCAAGTAAAAATCATTAGATCATTTCCATTTAATTCGTTTCGAGCTTTGTTGCTAATTACAAATTACAATACCACTTGAATGTGAAAACAAGACAAAAGATGAACTACTCTTCTTCTTTTTGTGGTTCAAGAGAAAAGATGAATTCTAAAAGAACAATTACAAACACTTGCGTAAACACATTCATTAAAATATTGGCCAATTAACTAACTAATATTGTATATATACAAGTCACATGTGATTAGCAAAATCTGGATCAATAGAGAAACAACTGAGGTTAAGGAGGATCAAATAGATTGGATAAGTAATAATATTTGTTGAATGAATTTGCTGAACTCTTGTGCGAGAACAAAAGTTCTTAGGTGCAATTGATGTCACTACCTCGGCCACAACGTCTACACACATGTATGTCGTCCCGCCGTTCTAAATTCACTACCAATGACTTGTGTCAATGACTATTCCAATCAACAGAATAGTTACTGACACATGTCGACTTTAATTTATTTTAAAATTTTGGGTAGAAAAATAACTAATATTATGTAATTATTTTTTTGTCAATTAGTCTACTGGCTTTTAAATCTCACACCTACTACTATAAATAGTGGGTTCGATCCCTGGTGCTTTGATAATTTGTAAAGTAGCTAACCACTTGGCCACCTGTCCTCGACTTATTATGTAGTTTTTTCAAAGCACGACAAAGTGATTGACTTAGCCATTTTTTTTGTCAACATTGAGCCACAAATAACTGGCCCATTAGCCAAATTCTTGTAAATGCAAGCGGAGGAACTCGATCCCATGATATGCAAGTGTGCATGTCTCTTGTGGACTTATAATCTGCTATTATGCTAAATGCCACTTGCCATATTATGTAGTTTAGTTTTTCAAATAAAATATATGTAAACTAAAATTAACAAATCTAAAGATAAATTAAATAATATAGCTTTTCATTATCATTATTCCGAATAATAAAATTTAAACTATAGCTAGAATACTAGGTGATAATAAAAAAAACTACAACCTATCATTACTTAAAAACCATAAACAAAAGGTAAACCTACTTTAACAACCATAATAACCATTAAATAGTTTATTAATTACGTTAATTTCAAATTTTAATTTGAAAGAAGTTTCCAAGAATGTCCCCATATCGCATTTATTATTTTTAATGGGCAATATTTGTAAATAATATGACATTTAAGGAGATTTTTAGAAAAATAATTTCTTCTAGTATATTACGAAATTTTGAAACCCCGCTTCTTCATTTTTCGTCTCCCTCTTCTTCTTCTCTCTCCATATCGCTTAAATCTCGAAAACACTTTCTCTCTCCGATCGTTTCCCTATTTTCTCTCATCGAAATGGCGCGTGACATCCACCTCCCGTGCGACGGCGATGGCGTATGCATGCGCTGCAAGGTTAAGCCTCCGTCGGAAGAAACTCTCACGTGCGGCACGTGCGTCACGCCTTGGCACGTGTCTTGCCTTTCGTCTCCTCCTGAATCCCTTGCTTCCACTCTTCAGTGGGAATGTCCTGATTGCTCCGGCGAAGTCGATCCTCTTCCTGTTTCCGGTTACGAATCTGCTGCTTCGGATCTTGTAGCAGCGATTCGCGCTATCGAGGCCGATGATTCTTTAACTGACGCTGAGAAGGCTAAAAAGAGGCAACAGTTATTGAGTGGTAAAATCGATGATGGTGAAGAAGAGGAAAAGACTAAAAGAGAAAATGCGGGTCTAGATGTTGATGTTTTAGCTGCTCTTGGAGATAACTTGAAATGTTCTTTCTGTATGCAGTTGCCTGAAAGACCCGTCACGGTTCGTTCTCTTTATTGCTCCGTGACAGACTCCTATGCTTGCTACTTAGGGTATTTAGTGTGAATCTTTGGTGAATCTGGCTAAATTTCGATTCTTGTTGTTGTGTGTTCTCCTTAATCGTCAAATCACATTATTTACTCTCTTTTTCTTACTTGATTTAGTGATTTGATTTTGTGTCATGATATACTTAAGCAGCGGAATCGTTTTTATTTGCTGTTATACAAAGGCAGAGGCTTTAAATGTGCTTACCATTTGCGACAAAGTGTGTCAATAGGTTAATGTTTTCTTACATTTATTGATAACAGAACTGCTAAGGTGACAGTACTTGGTTAACTTATCCTGCTGTTTTCCTTTCTTTTGGTTGAATGATTTAGTTGAGAGGTGTTATGGTGACAAACATAATGTGTCGTTGAAAATTGTTAAAAGTGGTTTGTGTACATTTTGTTGATGGTTGCTCTACTCTGCTTTGGTGTTTACTGTTTAGTAAGCCCTTTATGGGATGTTTCTTTATATCGAGTTTGGACAAGTTGGTGTTCCATAAAATTTTGAACTTTTGGAGTATGTAATATAGTGAATTGTACATAATAGGAGTGGCAACAGTTTCAAGTGTTAAGAAGGGCTGATGGATATTGTGTATGTTTCTTTTTCAGACACCATGTGGGCACAACTTTTGCTTGAAATGTTTCGAGAAGTGGATTGGTCAAGGAAAACGCACTTGTGCAAAATGTCGCAGCGAAATTCCTCACAAGATGGCAAGAAATCCCCGTATCAACTCGTCCCTCGTGTCTGCCATCCGATTGGCAAAAGTCTCTAAAAGTGCTGCTGCGGGTACTGCAAAAGTTTTTCATTTTATAAGCAACCAAGACCGTCCAGATAAAGCATTTACAACTGATCGTGCAAAGAAAACTGGCAAGGCGAATGCTGCCAGTGGTAGGATATATGTTACAGTACCACCTGATCACTTTGGTCCTATACCAGCTGAAAATGATCCTGTCAGGAACCAAGGTGTTTTAGTTGGAGAATCCTGGGAAGACCGACTGGAGTGTCGGCAGTGGGGGGCTCACTTCCCACATGTTTCTGGCATTGCTGGACAATCAAATTATGGAGCTCAATCTGTAGCACTGTCTGGAGGTTATGAGGATGATGAGGATCATGGGGAATGGTTTCTATATACAGGAAGGTCTGCTTGTCATTGCTCTTGGCGTTTAGTCCATTTAATTTACTTTAATTTTTCTAATTAATTGGTATCTCGCTGAGGTAGGATATGTTATAAATATTCTTGTATATGTTTGACGTCTCTTATGCGTTAGAAGTAGCGATTCTCCACTTTTTATTGACTTTTTCTTTTGTCTTCGTCTTGAATATGTGCGGAAACGTTATGCAGTGGGGGAAGAGATCTCAGTGGCAACAAAAGGACTAACAAGGATCAGTCATTTGACCAGACGTTTACAAAATCAAACGAAGCTTTAAGACTCAGTTGCAAAATGGGGTATCCTGTTCGAGTTGTCAGGTTAGCTATTATTTGAGCAGAACTCTATTGCATGCAACATCTTTATCACTCTTCAACTTTCCTATATAAGATAATTGTACCAGAAAAATGATCTGTAATGCTTTTTTGGTTGAATAAAGAATAGGTTGTTTGTCCTATAGAATAATGCTGAGCTTAACTAGTCTATCTAATTTCATTGATGAAACGTGAGCAGAAAGTGATCCTAACCTTTTCATTCCTTTTTTATATATGATCAGGTCACACAAGGAGAAGCGTTCTGCATACGCCCCTGAGAAAGAAGTGAGATATGATGGGGTTTACAGGATTGAGAAGTGCTGGCGAAAAGTTGGAATACAGGTACACATATAGTTTAAAACTGTAATTTTTCCGTGCCCTTTTTTTGTATTGACCTATTCTTATAATTTCCATAGGGTTCTTTTAAGGTCTGTCGTTACCTGTTTGTTAGATGTGACAATGAGCCTGCTCCGTGGACCAGGTTTGACCTACTTCTTGAAAGCTCCTCTTTCTGCATGTATTGCATTTGGTTTAAATATTGTGATAAATTGCAGTGATGAGCATGGAGATCGCCCAAGACCTTTGCCCAATATTCCAGAGCTTAAGAGCGCTACAGACGTGTTTGAGAGAAAGGAAAGTCCATCATGGAATTTTGATGTAAGTTCAGCCTCACTTTTTTCCATTAATAGTTTAGTTTCAAGATGTTTCACTGTGGCGAGTGAGTGAGCAGATATCGGATTTCTTCTGCTGGCTTATTGTTTGTGATCTCTCCTTGTACCCACTGATAGTACTCTTACTTGATCAGGAAGCTGAGAATCGTTGGCGTTGGATGAAGCCACCACCTGCTAGTAAAAAGTCAGTCAATGTTCTGGATCCTGAGGAGAGGAAAATTATGAGGAAAGCCATGAAGGCGGCGCACTCGAATTCTGTGAGGAACAAACTTCTGAAAGGTCAACTGAATGTCCAAATTCTCTAACTAAGCTGTTATAATATCTCTTGGATATGGCAAATGATGGTGCAAATCTAAACTGTTGTTGGCTTTTTTGTCAATGCAGAATTTAGTTGCCAAATCTGTCGGGAAGTGATGACTCTTCCTGTGACAACGCCTTGTGCTCATAACTTCTGCAAGGCATGCTTGGAAGCTAAATTTGCTGGGCAAACTCAACTGAGAGAGAGAAACAGAGGTGGACGCACACTACGTGCACAGAAAAATGTGATGAACTGCCCTTGTTGCCCCACTGACATTTCTGACTTTCTCCAGAACCCTCAGGTGAACATCATCATCTCTCTTCTTCTTGAGTTATCTCAGATATCACACTATTGTCATATAATTATGAAAAGCAAATTGTATTAGCATTGGTTTTAGCTCAAGAAGGACTAGGTGAAGTTAGTTCATTAGAAATCTGTCTGTTTTTAGTTACTTATAAGTCAGTATCATCAAATACTCTTCTATAATGGTACTCGTTGTAGCAAAATCTATTGAGTATTCATTTTATAATGTGATGTGTAGTAAAGGCTTTATACAGAAGCCTATGAACTATTGAGTGGATTTTATTATGTCATTAACTCATTTGACGTTTCCATTTCTGTGAAATGTGAAATTGTAACAGGTCTTATCATACGCTGTTCATCATTGTTATGATCACACAATCTCTTTGTACTTGTGTGTAAACAGGTCAATAGGGAAGTAATGGAGGTGATAGAGAAGCTTAAGAGCAAGGAAGAGGAAAACGCAGAGACTGTAGATGCATCAAACGAAGAAGGTGAAAAAGCTAAGTCAGAGTCTGAGGAAAACTCTACAAGTACCAATTCTGAAGATGAAACTCAGGTCTTGTCTGAAGAAACTGAGCAACCAGCCAAAAGGATTAAATTGGACACTGACGCAGTTGTATCTGCTACTGTCTAGAATTCTGGCATATAATAGGTAGGAGCCTCTCCAATGGCTTTTTTGGATTAATCAGCAGGTGAAACTTAGAGTTGCTATGTTTTTTGTTTTGGAACCAAACTCTATTACCTGATTTTCGTACGCAAAAATATTATTGGAACGTACGTATTGCGGTTTTTTTTTTAAAAAACTTTATAACAATTAAGTTCTTAATATAGAACTTAAAATTTGGTTTAATTGTTTTATTTTCGTCTTTTTTATTATTTTGGATTTTCTGGTTTATTAGGTTTTAGAACTCGAATGAAAATTGATATTTGGTTGGTTTGATAGCATAAGGTAAAAAAAATTGAAATCTGAATCCAAGGCTATAACTGGTAACTGTTCCACAGTTTGATCTTTAATGACGGATATTATGTGTTTGATTTCTCTCTGATAAAAATTTTGAAAATATTTTAACATTTTCTGTTCTCGGATTTGGATTTAATTTTTAGGATATATAAATCTAATATCAAAGGTTTGATTCCTACCTCCACTATAGTAAAAAATAAATTAAAATGAATATTCCTCACTATATGAAATAGATTAAATATATATATATATATATATACATCATTCAAAATATTCAGTTTTTCTCCCTTCTCAAGGTTAAATGTCCTACGACTTCAACTTTATTTTACTAGATGTGTTAGTTAATACGGGGTTTAGGGATGATTTTAGGTTATTGATCGAGTTTTGTCAATCTAATTGTTGAGAAAATAAATATCTTCTTCTACATTGTTATCCTTCTAAACATTTATATCAGTTTGAACATGATATCAACAACTTAATGTAGAATTTTGACAAAATTTAAAATTAGACTAACATTTCCTTATATCACATTGAATATGCTTACTTGGGCATTCTGTTTTTAAGTTTCAAAAATCAATAGAACCGTTAAATCTCCATTAGTTAATTACGTTAAATTTCTAATGCGTTATTAGAGCTATGTTTGGGTTTACAATAACCTATAAATAGCTTACATAGCTTCATTTTAAAAACAACAAATACAACACATTTTTCATTAAGTCTTTTTCATACATCAAGAATAAACTAGAGAATTTTTTAAGTGCAAGCAACTATGGCTAAAATTATCTCCCAAATATCTACCATGTTCATCATTGTAGTTTTGGTTTCTATGTCAGTTCATGTTTATTCAATTGAAGAAGGTGAAGCAAAATCATTATGGGATACATGTCTTGTAAAAATCACAGCTAAGTGTGCATTGGATATAGTCTCTGTTGTTTTTCAAAATGGAACCATGGATGATTCATGTTGTCACGATCTTGTCCAAGAAGGAAAAGTATGTCACGATACGCTCATCAAATATATTGCAGACAGACCTCACTTAATTGCTAACGAAACTCAATATTTGAAGAAGAGAGACGACTTATGGACTCATTGTGTCTCAATCTCTAAAACAGTCTAAAATGTGTAATGCTTATATTGTTATGACTAATTAAATAAACTGATATTTGTGTCTTGTTAGATTTTTCAATGGGTTTGAAGTGCTTAATTAAATCTATTTTTCAACTTTGAAATCTAATTATTTTGCGATTTTGATTTTGATGATGGACAGTTTAATGACTTTATCGAGTTCATAGCTACATGAATATTCTTTTGTATGTCAACGCATTTTAGATACAACATGAGCATGAAAAACAATAAAGGGTCCAAGATCGTTGAGAATCATATATGGAGAGACCTTCTTTTCGAGCTTCTGAGCTCAATAATGGCTTGTCTTGAACTCAAAGATAGCATACGAGCTTCTGTTGTTTGCAAATCTTGGTATGAAGCTGCAGTTTCGGTTAGGATCATAGACCCACATCCGTGGCTCATGTACGTTTCTCAAACCAATTGTGAGTTTTGTGATCCATCGAACTGCAAGAAATATACAAGCATCAATCACTAGTGAGATATATCGTTCATTACTCTAAAGATGGATGGCTACTTATGAGCAAAAAAAAATCATTAGACTTTGTCTTGTTTGATCCATTCACTATGGATCTTTTGGTCTTACCTTATCTTAAGTTGAGGATTTATTTGTTGGAGGTAAGTGTAACTTAGTAAGCAAATAATCAAAGAGATATGATTAGTTAGTTATTTAGGAGATATCTAAGTACTATAGTTTCCTATTAGGATTAGGATAAGTTGAATCCTATAAATAGAGATGTTGAGATGTAACATCCTATTAAGAAATATTATTGTGTTGAGAGTTTTAGTTTTTTTGAGAAGATTTTCCAAAACTAATAAAAGAGAGCAATTCTTTTATATTTCTTAAAGTGTTTGATTCTATATTTGGTATCAGAGCAAATCGAATCCAAATAGGTCCAAGTCGAGAAAGGTTTTGAAAGAAGGAGGAGCTAGTTAAACAGAGAAATACCATCAAAAGGTAAGCGAGAAAATGATTTGAGAAGAGTCATATCATGAGAGATATAGTTAAGGCAAAACGGAAGGAAGGAGCGACTTCCTCGTCATCTATACAATGCCCGATGTTTTCCACCACGAACTATACGGTATGGTCTATACATATGAAAGTACTATTTAAAGTTCATAAAATATGGGATACAATTGAAACATGAGAGAAAAATAGCATGGCAAAAGCTATATTATTTCAATCGGTCCCAAAAACACTAATCCTTCGAGTTGGAGATCTAGACACTCCAAAAGAGATTTGGGAAGCTATCAAATCTCGACATGTTGGAGCTGAAAGAGTTAAGGAAGCAAGACTACAAACTCTTATGGCCGAGTTTGAGAGAATAAAGATGAAGGAGACCGATACAATTGATGATTTTGTCGGAAAACTCTCAGAAATTTCTTCAAAAGCGGCTGCCCTAGATAGCTTACCAAGAAGAAGGTACATCACGATAATTGCTGCTCTTAAACAAGTTCTCGATCTAAAGAAAACAAGTTTTGAGGATATTGTTGGAAGGTTAAAAGCATATGAAGAACGAATAAACGAAGAAGAGCAACAATTGGATCATGATGAAGGAAAGCTTATGTATGCGAATATGAACTATCAAGAGGAAGGTAGACGAGGTAATGGAAGTGGACAAGGTAACCGAGGAAGAGAAAGAGGAAGAGGAAGAGGTCGAAGCGCCGGAAATGATGGAGATCAAAAGAAGGATTTTTCCCATGTGATTTGTTACCGGTGTGACAAAAGAGGACACTTTGCGAGTAAATGTCCCGATCGACTTCTCAAGCTTCAAGAAGTGTATGAAAACAAAGAGGATGATGGAGAAGAGACTCAAGAAGCCGATGATCTATTTGTACATGAGGTAGCATTTCTTAATGAGAAGAATATAAAACCGATGGAGTACGAATCAAGCAATGGAAAACTTTGGTACTTAGAAAATGGGGCAAGTAATCATATGACGGGAGAGAAATATTTCTTCTCGAAGATTGATGAAACAATTACAGGGAGGGTAAGGTTAGGAGATGATTCTCATATTGAGATAAAAGGAAAAGACTCGATTGTCTTGTTGTGCAAGAATGGTGAGAAAAAAGTTTTACCGAATGTATATTACATACCAGGATTAAAAAGCAACATAGTGAGTCTTGGACAAGCAACATAATCAGGTTGTGAGATTATAATGAAGGAGGATTATCTTCATCTATATGACCGTGATGGGAAGTTGATGATCAAAGCATTGAGAGCAAATAATCGGCTTTACAAAATACACATGGAGATCGAGGTTGAACATGTTCCCGGAAATGAACAAAAAACGGATATTCTTACTAAGGTATTTGGAAGAATCAAATTCAAAGAGATGAGAGAGTTCATAGGAGTCCAAGAAACCACCAAAGATCACTTCAAGCTTAAGAGGGAGAATTTTGGAGGTACGCTTAAAGTGTAACTTAGTAAGCAAATAATCAAAGAGATATGACTAGTTAGTTATTTAGGAGATATTTAAATACTATAGTTTCCTATTAGGATTAGGATAAGTTGAATACTAAAAATATTATTGTGTTGAGAGTTTTGGTTTTTTTGAGAAGATTTTCCAAAACTAATAAAAGAGAGCAATTATTTTATATTTCTTAAAGTGTTTGATTCTATATTATTATCAGTTAGTTGTATTCTCTTATGCTCCTACATTAAGCGATTGTGTTGTGTTTATTATGAAGCCTTGTCATCCAGTCCATGAAACTATCCACACTTGGAGTCCTGGTCAAACGATGTAATGTTCAATGCAGGTCAACTCTCAAATGTTGTCTTGATTCTGACCAGAACAATGTTTTCTTCTCAAATAGTGCGTTTTATTGTCTCAACCGAAGAAACAACCTCGCGGTTTTTGATTCGGCTTTAAGCACATGGAATGTTCTTGATGACATCAATTGGGAGATTTGGTCTGATGAAAATTTCATGGTGGATTACAAAAGAGACATCTTTGTCATATTTACATGTAAAGCCAAGGGTCTTTTGGTGTTTAAACTCAATCTTACACTAGGTATATGGGAGAAGATGAATACACTTGGAAGTTTAACTATTTTTGGGAGTCATAACTCATGTGAATCGAGAACTTATGTTAATAAAGGACTATTAAGGAATAGTGTATATATACTTCTCTACGTTGTTTTACAATGAGAAGTGTTGTGTGGCGTATTCATTTGATGAAGGAAGATATGAGCCTAATGTTAATTGGGGAATGTATCGCTCTTCTTCTGAGAACATTTGGACACAGCCACAGGAATGATAGAGATGAGAATGTGTTTGGACTATGGTTTAGGTCTTGTCGTTAATAAAAATATCTCTTTAATTTAAAAACTATATGTTGCTTAAACATTAGTAAATAAATTAATATTTTTCTATTGTTATGTTTTTCTTACCAAAAAGGATCATATTTTTACATTAACGTATGTTTAGGTTATGGATCGGATCTGTTAAGTGATCGAGTGAATGCATTTAGTAAAGTGGTTTCATCACGGCTCCATGTATTATTTTTGAAAATAAAAGTTGTTGAGCCAATTTAACTTATATTAATGTTCTGATTTTTAAACTGAACTTTTTTGCATATAACTAATCTAATCAAATTTTCTACAATTTGTTTCTGTAAACAATAAAAGAACCTTCTTTTTTATCAATTTCAATAAAAGGAAATATACAATTTGTATCATTAGAAGTTTGCTCAAAACTCTAAATCAAAACATGATACAAGATAATCGAATATAATTTAAACAAGACATCAAAACTTAAAACTTGAAGTGAATCCTCTGGTTGCTATTAGGAGCATAAAGATCATTCTCTGAGTCTGTCTTCTGAGATTGATTTTGCGAAATTAATTCAGTCAATTTACGCATCAAGCGTGTGATGGTCGCTTGAATGTTCTCAAGCATAATGACTAACATATCGTTGGTTGGATTGTCTTGTACCTGCTCGTTAGCTGAAGTGTGTTGGTGTTGGTGTTACATTTGGACGGCATGATCAAGTCTCGATCTTCTGCAAATTAAGTAGCTGAAGAAAAAGCTGTTTGTAAGACGTTCTTAATGATCTGTTTAGACAAAATTGCCTTTTTACACGACTAGGGCACAACTTAAATAGGTTTTAAACTAAGAGATATAATAAACCCTAAAGAGTCAATTATTAAAGATGATCTCGAAATACAAAAGGATAAATATGAATATATAATTGTTGTGATTTGGATAAAATCAACTAGCCAATCCGACCAGTTGAAAAATCTGCTTCTAATTAAAACATTCTCTTTAGTATAACTCTACATTCTTTAGTACCTCTTTTTATATGTGCGTACAAACTTTATTCGAATCATTCAATCTAACGACTATTCTATAATTACAAAATTTACATCATTCAGCAATTATTTTACAATTCTAACACTTAATCTATTGAGAAAATTATACAAAATACTCCCTTTCGATTTTAAACTGTAAAAAATACTCCATTTTCAAAAATTTGTGCGGAATATCCATTTTCATAAAAAAAATGTGTTCAAAATGAGCGCATAACATAAAATTTCGTCTACAATGAGTATTTATATGGTGTACCATACACATATATAGTAAATTTATGTATGTGATGGACAATAATACAATGTAACTGTACATGGTAGATATATATTTGAATTGTTTATACAATAGACAAAACTGCATTATGACATAATTTTACAATTTAAAAAGGGATACTTCCCATAATTTAAAACTCAAAAGTACATTTTGTAGAAAAAACAAAAATGAGCTATTTTCATAATTTAAAACTCAAAAGGGACATTTTCTACTATTCTAAAATTATAAAACATATTCTAACCATTTGACCTATACATATCTTCAAGCTAATATTCCTAATCAATCTATTTAACTCTAACTATCATAACTATAAATCTCTAATTATCCTAACTCTAACTATTCTAACTCTACAACCAACGAAAACAAAAGCTAAAAAACCTAACCTTTAAAAATTGTGCGGCCTAAAAATTTCTATGGATTTCAAATTTGGGCATAATTTTGAACTAAACTAGATCAGTTTCCCTTGTTATATTGAACGTTATATCCTTATTTGCATTAAAATTTTTATTTATATAGTTGAAATATTAATAGAAAAAAAATCTTTTAACGTGCATAGTATATTTATTTATTTAAAAGTAAAATTATCATTAATTTATTACTTACCTATTATGATTTGTTTTGATAGTAACATTAGATCTCATTCACCTATAAATAGCGTAAAGTATTTTCACTAAAATAACAAATATAATAATTTTGGCTACATATTCTTTCATACAATAAAAACAAATCAGCAACAAAGTAATTCCAAGCCTAAGAAATATGGCTAAAATTTAGCTCCCAATTTACTAAACTATTCATTCTTGTGGTTTTGGTGAGTGTGTATGTTCCTGTTTATTCAGTGGAAGAAGTCGAATTAAAATCATTATGGGATACATGTCTTGTTAAAATCACTCCAAAGTGTGCTTTGGATATAGTCTCTGTTGTTTTTGCAAATGGGACCATGGATGATTCATGTTGTCATGATCTTGTCCAAGAAGGAAAAGTATGTCATAATTCTCTCATCAAATATATTGCAGACAGACCTCACTTAATTGCTAACGAAACACAATATTTGAAGAAGAGAGACGATTTATGGACTCATTGTGTCTCAATCTCTAAAACAGTTTAAAATGTGTATTGCTAATGATTATGATTAAATAAAGTGATATTTGTCTCTTGTTATATTTTACTTAACGCCAATATTCATGTCTTTACCTTAATGCAATATGTATGAACTAAAGTATCTATTTTGCTTTTTTTTTTTGTCAACACTAGGTCGTAACTGACTGGCACATTAATTAAGTTGTTATATAAAATAGACGGTAAAACTCAATTTTTGAATGTGCAAATACGCATATATTTAGCGGATTTACCACCAACACTGGATTAAAGGTCACATGCCCTGTTAAAAAAAATTGTGGATTGAATCTAATAAGTTCTATTTATGTTTTGACAATGAACTTTTGTTTTTTTTGGTATAACTAATCTTTCAACTATTACATCTTCTACACTTTGCAAGAATTCTATTAGGCAACTTTCATTTTTTTTTTAACTTTTGTGTTTTCTCAAAATCTCGTACAAATAAACAAACGTACATACAATACACTACTCTCTATAAGTCTGTTAAAAGAATGTTTCTTAAAATTAAAATATTTCATTTCAGCTACTACTTTTTATGCTAAACTTTTTTCAGTCAGGTAGTAAATTATCTACTTAATGATTTTGGAATTATGAGTTTAATTCTTCCCCACTCCTGATGAAAAGAGGTTTTAAGATGAGTTTTAAACTGTGGCTTTCTTACCATAACTATAAATTCTGCAAGTTGCGGTTTTCAATGAAATAATTAGATATACAGTAGAATTTGGTGAATTCAAAGTCATTGCTAAAGTGCGCGGTGAAAACAACAAAAAGAAGAAACAAACTCGCATATCTACAAGCCTATAGCATCAAGAAGTTCGGAGTGCTTAGAAACTGTAACAAGCGAGTTTGCCACAATTGCCCCACTAGCTGCAACGGCAGGAACACCAATCCCAGGAAAGGTCGAGTCACCGCAACACATAAGCTGCGGAATGGGAGTAGAATGACCTGGAAATGTAGCTTTTCCGGCCTCTATTGCTGGCCCATATGTTCCTCTATTCCTCCTCAGAAACCTCTGGTGCGTTAATGGTGTTCCCACCAAACTCACCTCGCACTTTTCCCTTTTGAATGCAGGCCCTAACGCCCGCTCCACCGCTTTCCACATCACCTTTCCAAATGGAACAAGTACATTCTTGTTGAGATCATCAGATCAGGGCACTGAAGTATAAAGAAAATGTGTAAATTACCTCGGACCGTTGTGATTTGAGTTCCTTGTACTCGGCACTTCTCCTATCAAGACCTTCCCAGAGATCAAAAGGCTCAGTTCCAGGGCAATAAGCATGCAGAACATGTTTTCCCGGTGGTGCAAGGTTTGGACTAAGAACGCTAGGGACTGATATCAGAACGACATTCTGGTCAGCATCTACTCCGCGGTCCCAGTCATTCACAACAATATGATGAATCTCAAGATCATCTGCTATTCCCTATTCCAGTTTCATTAAGAAAGAAGATTGGGATCATGAAGATAACGAAAAAACAAAATTGATAGTATTGTGGATAGTTGCTTCTTTATATCTTTTATACCTCAGCATCGAATCCCAAGTGAAGATGCATGAATGATTCACATTGAGGCGTTGTGTTTACAGCTTTAATGTATGAATCTGGGAGAGCTCCTGGAGGTAAGAGCTTTAAAGTGTCCCACATTGATGCATTACTGACCACAGCTTTCCTAGCTCGAATGAACTGAATCATTCCGAAACCAAGATGAGTAAATGATTACGAAAAAAAGATAAAATGAAGCTATATATGTATGTTCATGAACTCATCATACTTGACCATTCCTTAGCTTGACTCCAACAGCTTTTCCATTCTCAATGACAATGTTCTCAACATGGCTTTTAAGAGACAGACGTCCACCAAACTTCTCCAAACCACGGACAAGCGCTGCAACCACTTCACCACTGCCATCAATAGGGTACTCCAGTGTGCAGCCTGGCTTATACCATTCCGCAAACATGTAGATCTTCACACATAAGGAAGTACTTCATTTTAAAATCCTGATGTTACCCAATCGACAATTGTTGTTCTTTTTGTCCATTATTGATACGTTTTGGAATGAAGAACACAGTTAAAATGCTCTGCCAAACATAGTGGTTTGTAATGGACATAAGATTGCAATTTCTGTAGTAAGGATATATTTTTACCATTTCAGCTGAAAGTACGCCATTAGACTTGACCCCTGCGAGAAGGAACGACAAAAGATCAATCCAGTTTCGTATAAACGGGTCTTTCAACCCCAAAGAATCAACGATTTCCGAGAATGGCCTGAGAAGTTTTGTGGCGCCCAATGCTCCTTGGGGACCCATTTTGATAAAAGACTTCAAGAGGGAAGGAGCATATCTAAGGAAAAAAACAAGTAATTTAGAATAGCACCTTTCAAGAGACGACTGTCTGTAAGTAATTTTATACACATAGAAGGAGATATTTTGATATACCTAGCAGCAGCTGTGGAGAGAACACCGAGATCTCCCCGAATAGACAATGGTGGCAATGCCATAGCAGCAGTCGACAGAGGGAGTATTGCTCCCTGCAGGTTCATAGTCATGTGGTTTATTAGCAGATGTGATCTCACAAGTAGATGTCATGTATATTGACATATAGGCACCCACAAGTAGCTTTTCCCACTCCTGGACTGCGCTAGGACCAGCATATTTCTCTAGATCCTGAAGACAAAATAAAAGCTGCACAAGATCAGAGATACAGTCTCACTGAAGTCACTACAAAGTGAAGTAGTGGATTGATGACAAGGAAGAGAAACTACAGTTAACTTTCAACGGAACAGCTAACTGGAAACACTGGAAGCTCATTGCGTTGAATTCTACCCAAACATAGCTCAAGAATTCTATATACATATGAAGGGATTCAATTTTATTGTATGTTTAAAATTTAATCACAAATAAACCACCTTATGAGTTTCATAGTAGAACTCAGCAGCATAGCAACTTAACCAGAACACAGTAACATAGCAACATAACCACAGAAGCTAGCTCTTTCACCTTAAAGAAATCGGTAGGGCCTATGCGTGACAAGAAATCTCCTTCTGGTAGATAAACCATCCAAGAGTCATATTTGCTACATGGAAGTGACTCCCCTAAAGCATCTAGAACCTGAAAAGTTCAATCAGCCAAAATGCATAAGGACATATTCAAAATAGAAAGAGTCCCACCAGTTTCCATCTCAATCCACAAATCGCTGAAAATATACTAGAGGTTAACACTATCTTTCTTTACATACCTGATGAACAAGTAAAGGGCGACTAGAATAGATAGAAATCAAAAAACGAAAAGAGTTATAGGAAAAGAGAAACATTTTACTTGAGCAAGAGGGTTTGCTTGAGGGCCTCGTGATTGTAAACCAGAAAACAGAGACGGACCTGAGTCAAACTTGTACCCTTTGATTTCAAACGAATGAGCCGCACCACCAGGGAGGTCATGGCTCTCCAAGACAAGCACATCCTGATCATATCTAGCTAACAATGCACCACAACATAATCCTCCAATTCCACTTCCAATAACCACAACATCTGCTTCAGGCTCCCTAAATACACACAACAATACAGTAAATTTGTTACAGAATAACTCAGTAAGTGTTCACTTAGACAACAACTTAATTACACTAAAGACTTAACCTTTAAAGTACCAATTCAAGCAACAAGGCAAGATATAGCAGCAATTTACAGGATTTTTCATGCATTTATCAGATTCTTGTACCATTTACAGATTGAATGGAAACGCATAAACAACACAAGATAATAAATTTTTCTTCTTATGCGTTTAATGAAACAAAAGACTGAAGCTTTTTCCTACTGAATCATCAAAAAATCGATTTTTTTTTTGCTGAATCATAACAATTTCAGGAAATCCAAGACTGCAAAACAATGTTAACATAAAATTGACATAAGAAAGAAAGAGAGTGAACCAGAGAAGGATTGTTTGATGGGAAGATTGCCATTGGAAGAGGTTGAAGAAGAAGACGACCGAATGAAGGAAGATCTGATCGTTGGGCGTCTAAAGTTGCAGTGAAACGGAGACTGAAGAGTCCAACCGCAGATATCAGCGACCATAGGAGGAGAAAGAGAGAGAAGCATGATGTGTCTGGTTCTGTGTGGATTTGGCGGGCTTATTGTTCTTACAACATTCAACAGAGGCCTTAAAGCAGCCACGTTACATGATGCACTAGCTTTCTTCTCCTTTCTTATGGTTGGATAAAAATATTGAGGTCGATGAATCATGGGCTACATTATGATTGGGCCTATCTACTAAGCCAGACCCATACCCCCAAACAAAAAATGTAACAAAAGTGAAGAATCAATTTTATTCAATCATATAACAATATATAGAAGAATTACACATTTTAAACAGTTTTAGATAAAAAGGGCATAAAAACCAAAACTGAAGAATCAAATCGAACCAAACTTGAAATTTTAGTTTCAGTTTCGGTTCCCAAAAATAAATCTATCGGTTTTACAATTTAAATAATTTCGGTTCTCGGTTTGGTTCAGATTATAACTAAGAATCGAAGATAGAACCGAAACTAATTCATTAATTAATTTTTATTACTGCTAAAATTAGTTGAGCATAAAAACTAGAAACGAACTGAACAAAATTTTTTTTTGGTTTCGTATTCGTGTAACAAAATAGTTGTTTTAAATGTTTTTTTGGCTGTTTTGTTTAAAAATAACTATTTGAAACAAAACCAATTAATAACCAAAATTATTTTGGTTCTTTTTCGGTTCCAATTTCAAATATCCATTTGGAACCGGAATTAAGTGTAACCAAATTGAAACTGAACCGAATTTTAGTATCCATTGGTTCATATTTTAAAAACTGAAAGAACCAAAAGTCGAAAGAATCGAATAATCATATGCCCAGCCCTAGTTTCAAACAGAGAGTGAGACACAATGAGTCCATAAATCATCTCTCTTTTCTGAATATTGTGTTTTGTTGGCAATTAAGTGAAGTCTGTCTGCAATATATTTGATAAATTGTACAAGCAAAAAACAATGAAATAAATAAAGAATAATGATTGTTTTACAAGAATTGTCCTAATGCTAAAGAGAAACAATCTTTCTAGAGTCTCCAACAACGGAGATCACCCAGAGAATTTATAAATTACCAGTCAAAATTACATCACTGTAAAGTATATATATTTCCTGTATATATACTTCAATGTTTTTTTTTTTTTAGTTTTTATTTGACAAAAAAAAAAAAACTTCAATGTTTTTAATGACTGTATTTTTGTATACGTCCCTGGGTCACGAGCTGATACACCTGTCAAATGCCATACATTTATATGTATAACAAATCAATTAAATTGAAATTTGAAAACACTAACCCCAAAAATGTACATTTAACCATTTCTTATAATAGCAATTACAAAATTTACGAAGTATATTACTTTTTTTTTTTTTTTTTTTGACAACACGAAGTATATTACTTAGGTGTATATATTTATATATTCGTATTTCGGGTCATTAATCTGTTCCCGGTTCAGTTTTTTGGGTTCGAGCATTTTGCCAAGACCTAACTCGAAGTACAGAAAGTTCCTCTATCTCTAACAATTTGGTTGTCTAATATTTCATCAAAATCTGTAATCTATATTGCCACTAACTACTCCAATAATGATCCCATTACTTATTGAGGTTTATTGCAATGGTTAAACTAGTAAGCATAAAGAGGAGCAAAACAGTTGAAAATATACCTCAAGACATTGTTACAGATTTGTTTAATCTCTGAGGCCTAATTCAACCTCCAATTCATCATCCTCCTCGAATAATTTCAATAACCGAGCATACTGCTCGTCTCTTCTCTTTTTCTGCCACAGTTTGTATAGGAAGAATGAGAATCCCGCTGCAATGCCAAAGCCGAGCAGTATGATGATCACTTTGGTGCTTGTTTTGTTGGAAGTATGAGATTCAGACTTTGCTCCAGTACTTACACTATTGGAATCACCAGATGTACCTGAAAATATCATAATCAATTCAACAACATGAAGCAGCTGCTAACTGTCACTATGTTAGGATGAAACCAAATCAGTTTAGTTGTAAATTTTGTTGCAGCTAGTTTCATTAGTCCTGAAGCTAAAAGATCTATCCTAAAAGACATAGATTTAAGCTTATAGAATCTGTTTCCAATCCAACAACAACACAATCATAGTCCTGAAGATATCATAATCAATACAACAACATGACGCAGCTGCTAACAGTTCTATGTTAAGATCAAACAGAATTAGCTTAAGCATAAAAGTTTGTCCAGGGATTATCATTAGCCCTGTAGCTACAAAAATCTATCTTCAAAAACACAGAATAAGCTTATAAAATCCGTTTCCAATCTCCACCAAGAACACATCTTAATAAGCAGTGAATGTGATCAATAGCTACAAGCATTAACGTAATTCATCAGGATAAGTATTTATTGTTAAGCCATGGCAATCATTTTGAACTCTTCAATCATAGAAAAAGGCTTCAAAATAGGAAGAAAAGGCTCATTATTCATATACGAGCATCAATGTTAAACATTTCTGCTGATGATTACTCAAATATCATAACTGTAGTCATAAAAAACATAAAAACAGATCCAGTATAATCTATAAACAAGCACTGTTCAATGGAATCACGAAACGCTCAAATTGGTTGCTGGGATTTGCAGTTTCACCAAAATCTTAAACATGAAATTACTTAATAGTCTAAATTGCCAATAACTACGTAACAGAGGAAACAACTGAGAGCAAAAAATCTTCAACTTTAAAATCACAGGAACAGAAATTCAAACAAACCTCTATGTAATGATTGAAACAAAAATCCACAATAGTAGCCAGCTAATTCGACATAAATTTCGCGATTGAAGACCTAATTACAAAATCGCAGTGAATCTAATGATCCTAGCGAACAGACATGAAAGAATAATCTGGTTTATGAAAATAAAAACCACGGATCTGATGAAGACGAACCTAAGACGAAGTGAAGACAAATCGAAGCGAAGAGTAGAAGATGGCACCATGAAAGACCACTCGCCGAGGTCCGTCTCATCTTCTTAGGGTCACTTCAACTTTGCTTGAACGCAAAGAGGAATCGGTTTCTCAAAGAAAGATGAAACGCAAGATCTGTAAGCAATGCTCTGTTCAGATTCCTCGTCGCCGGTTACACTAAACCAATATAACAATTAAAGACAATTTTGGTCTGACCGGGAACACTGAACTCAGTTTTTCTTTTTGCTTTTTCTTATTTTGCTTTTTGTCAAAAGCCATTCATATCCTAAAATCAGTTTTTAATTTACTATATGTTGAAGTGAAAAATTAAAGATCATCTTAACTATCAAATTATATTTTTATCATTTTTTTTTGCTTTTATTCTATATTATAAATTGCATGTTTTTATTTTTTCGGTCGAGTTCTTGTGTTTAAAATGATCAAACTAATAAGTCTAGCATCAAAAGTTAGACTCATTTTCACTCTTATCGATCTAATTGTTGGTATAAAAAGTGAGAATTCTCTTTTCCACCACTGCAACATAGAGATAAAATGTCCACCATTTATGTGTTTTTTTCGACATTTTAAGAATAAATAAAATTATGCAAAAAATAGGAATTTTTTTTTTTTGATATTTCAAGTAATAGAGTATTATTTTTGTCGAGAGTCAACTTTACTCAAAATTTAAAGACATTAAATGAGGTGAACCCCATAATGCAACATATGGTTGTGAATATACTAGCTAGTAAAAAAGATTTTATAAAACTATCAACAATGATTGATTTATTCAACACCCTCCACATTATCTTCTCTGTTCCCTATCATTTTCTCTTGCGCTATATGGCATAGTGAAAAGATTCAAGTGAGTTTAAGCCACGTCATTATTCACAAACCATTGCACCTCTTCTAAATTATTCAACTATTGAAAAAATTCAACACCCCATTTTATGAACTATTGTAAGTAGTCTAAGAAGGTGCCAACATTTGATACATGTGAAGGCTGCATCTTTGGTAGCTCTAAGATGTGTTTCAACTTTGCTCTAATTTGATACATAGGAGAAGTTGGAGTAAAGTAGAAAGCAAGTGAAGACTCTCAAACTCTCAAACTCTCAAAATAAATATACTCGTTGAGAACACTCCAACAAGGTACTTAATGGTATAAAGAGAACAATATTGGACCTATCACAAGTGTTGGCCAAACCCATTTACGAGCTTAGTGATGAAAGCTAACGAAGTAAATATGACACAAGCCAGTTTAAGTATGACACAAGCCAGTTTAGATAACTTTTAAGGTCAGTTACTTCGACTCCTTGTAAATAATAGAATGTGTTCTTGCCTTAGTAGGTCCCAAAGCTTTATTACTCCAACTAACACAAGCATCAGAATTATAGGCTTGAAGAATATTATATTACCGAAGAAGATAATGTGGCATTAATTCATTGAA